>NC_069402.1:1657452-1676577 GCF_026875155.1 Cherax quadricarinatus | reverse complement strand
TGAATGCTTACCCTGAGAGGGGGGAATCCAAAAAAATCGATCCAAGGAGATGGAGTCTTGGTATTATCGAGAAAAAAATTTGATCCTAGGAATTGGAGTCTTTGTTTTATCTAGAAAACTTGATCCAAGGAAGTAGAGACTTTGTATTATTTTGATATCGAGAAAAAAAATGGGGTTGAAGTAGGAGTCCATTTTGAATGCTTATACCCAGAGGGGGGGTATCCAAAAACTTGATCCAAGGAGATCATAAGAAAATGAAATTCGATAAAAAAAATTGGGATGCAAGTGGGAGTTCATTTGAATGCTTACCCCCAGAGGGGGGAACCCAAAAATTTGATCCGAGGAATTGGAGTCTTTGTATTATCGAGAAAAAAAATTTGGGGTGGGGGTGAAAGTGGGAGGGGGAACCTCAAAAATTTGATCAGAGGAGATGGAGTCTTGGTATTATCGAGAAAACTTGATTCGAGGAGAGCAAATGAAATTCCAAAAAAAAACGAAAAAAATCGGAAAAAAAATTCGGGGCGCGGGGGCGATCCGGACGACGCTGCAGAAGGCGCAGCAGAAGGCGCGGGCGGGGCGCGAGGGGCGCGAGGGGCGCGGGCGGGGCGCGAGGGCGCGGCGGGGCCGGTGGGTCGGCGCGACGGGCGGGGGGGCGCGGGTGGGGGGCGCGGGTGGGGTACGTGGGCGGGGGTCGTGGGCGGGGGTCGTGGGCGGGCGCGGGTGGGGGGCGAGGTGGTCTCGAGGGCGAGGTCAAGGTCATTAGCACATAGGTGTGAAAAGGTCATTAGCACATAAGTGCGAAAAGGAGACCGCTCTGTGGAAGGGATGCCTGAGAGGTAGGGATGCCTGAGAGGAGGGATGCCTGAGAGGTAGGGATGCCTGAGAGGAGGGATGCCTGAGAGGTAGGGATGCCTGAGAGGAGGGATGCCTGAGAGGTAGGGATGCTTGAGAGGAGGGATGCCTGAGAGGTAGGGATGCTTGAGAGGAGGGATGCCTGAGAGGTAGGGATGCCTGAGAGGAGGGATGCCTGAGAGGTAGGGATGCTTGAGAGGAGGAGCCACTCTGTAGAAGGGATGCCTGAGAAGAAATCATCACTACTGTTGGGTGTAACATTCACACACGGAGGTTCTTGGGTCTAACATTCACCCACGGAGGTTGTTGGGTGTAACATTCACACACGGAGGTTGTTGGGTATAACATTCACCAACAGAGGTTGTTGGGTCCAACATTCACCCACGGAAGTTGTTGGGTGTAACATTCAAACACAGAGGTTATTGGGTGTAACATTCACCCACGGAGGTTGTTTGGTGTAACATTCACACAGGGAGGTTCTTGGGCCTAACATTCACCCACCGAAGTTGTTGGGTGTAACATTCACCCACGAAGGTTGTTGGGTGAAACATTCACCCAAGGAGGTTGTTGGGTGTAACATTCACACATGGAGGTTCTTGGGTCTAACATTCACCCAAGGAGGTTGTTGGGTGTAACATTCTCCCACGGAGGTTGTTAAGTGAAACATTCACCCACGGAGGTTGTTGGGTGTAACATTCACACACGGAGGTTCTTGCGTCTAACATTCACCCACGGAGATTGTTGGGTGTAACATTCACCCACGGAGGTTGCTCGGTGAAACATTCACCCACGGAGGTTGTTGGGTGTAACATTCACACACGGAGGTTCTTGGGTCTAACATTCACCCACGGAGGTTGTTAAGTGTAACATTCACCCACGGAGGTTGTTGGGTGTAACATTCACATACGTACATTCTTGGGTCTAACATTCACCCACGGAGGTTGTTGGGTGTAACATTCACCCACGGAGGTTGTTGGGTGTAACATTCACCCACGGAGGTTGTTGGGTGTATCATTCACATATGGAGATTCTTGGGTCTAACATTCACCCAAGGAGGTTGTTGGTTATAACATTCACCCACGGAGGTTGTTGGGAGTAACATTCACCGACGGAGGTTGTTGGGTGTAACATTCACACACGGAGGTTCTTGGGTCAAACATTCACCCACGGAGGTTGTTGGGTGTAACATTCACCCACGGAGGTTGTTGGGTGTAACATTCACACACGGAGGTTCTTGGGTGTGACATTCACACACGGAGGTTCTTGGGTCTAACATTCACTCACGGAGGTTGTTGGGAGTAACATTCACACACGGAGGTTCTTGGGTCTAACATTCACCCACGGAGGTTGTTGGGTGTAACATTCACCAACGGAGGTTCTTGGGTGTAACATTCAGACACGGAGGTTCTTGGGTCTAACATTCACACACGGAGGTTCTTTGGTGTAACATTCACCCACGGAGGTTCTCGGGTGTAATATTCACACACGGAGATTCTTTTGTGTAACATTCACCCACGGAGGTTCTTGGGGTAACATTCACCCACGGAGGTTCTTGGGTGTAATATTCGCCCACGGAAGTTCTTGAGTGTAACATTCACCCACGGAGGTTCTTTTGTGTAACATTCACCCACAGAGGTTCTTGGGTGAAACATTTACCAACGGAGGTTCTCGGGTGTAATATTTACCCACGGAGGTTCTTTGGTATAACATTCACCCACAGAGGTTCTTGGGTGTTACATTTACCAATGGGGGTTCTTGGGTATAACATTCACGCACGGAGATTCTAAGGTGTAACATTCACCCAAGAAGGTTCTTGGGTGGAACATTCACCCACAGAGGTTCTTGGGTGTAGCGTTTATCCACGGAGGATCTTGGGTATAAGATTCACTCACGGAGATTCTAAGGGGTAACATTCACCAACGAAGGTTCTTGGGTGTAACATTCACCCACGGAGGTTCTTGGGTGTAACATTCACCCACAGAGGTTCTTGGGTGTAACATTCACACACGGCGATTCTTAGGTGTAACATTCACCCACGGAGATTCTTAGGTGTAACATTCACCCGCGGAGGGTCTTGGGTGTAACATTCACCCAGGGAGATTCTAAGGTTTTACATTCACCCACGAAGGTTCTTGGGTGTAACATTCACCCAGGAAGGTTCTTGGGTGTAACATTCACCCATGCAGGTTCTTGGATGTAACATTCACTCACAGAGGTTCTTGGGTATAACATTCACCCACGGAGGTTCTTTGGCGAAACATTCACCGACAGAGGTTCTTAGGTGTAACATTCACCAACGGAGATTCCTAGGTGTAACATTCACGCACGTAGGTACTTGGGTGAAACTTTCACCCAGGGAGGTTCTTTGGTGTAACACTCGCCCACGGAGGTTCTTGGGTGTAACATTCACCCACGGAGGTTCTTGGGTATAACATTCACCCACGGAGGATCTTGAGTGTAACATTCACCCAGGGAGATTCTAAGGTTTAACATTCACCCACGAAGTTTCCCGGGTGTAACATTCACCCACTAACGTTCTTGGGTGTAACATTCACCCACGAAGGTATTTGGGCGTAACATTTATCCACGGAGGTTCTTGGGTATAACATTCACCTACGAAGGTTCTTGGGTGTAACATTCATCCACGAAGGTTCTTGGGTATAGCATTCACCCACGAAGGTTCTTGGGTGCAACATTCACCCACGAAGGTTCTTGGGTGTAACATTCACCCACGGAGGTTCTTGGGTGAAACATTCACCCACGGAGGTTCTTGGGAATAACATTCACCCAGGGAGATTCTAAGGTTTAACATTCACCCACGAAGTTTCTTGGGTGTAACATTCACCAACGGAGGTTCTTGAGTGTAACATTTACCCACAGAGGTTCTACGGCGTACATTCACCCACGGAGGTTCTTGGGTGTAACGTTTACACACAGGTTTTTGGATGTAACATTCTCCCACAGAGGTTCTTGGGTGTAACATTCGCCCACGGAGGTTCTTGGGTGTAACATTTACTCACGGAGGTTCTTGGGTGAAACATTCAGCCACGGAGCTTTTTGGGTGTAACATTCAGCCATGGAGGTTCTTGGGTGTAACATTCAGCCAAGGAGGTTCTTGGGTGAAACATTCAGCCACGGAGCTTTTTGGGTGTAACATTCAGCCATGGAGGTTCTTGGGTATAACATTCAGCCAAGGAGGTTCTTGGGTGTAGCAATCAGCCAAGGAGGTACTTCGGGTTAACATTCAGCCACGGAGGTTCTTTGGTGTAACATTCAACAACAGGGGTTCTTGGGTGTAATATTCAGCCATGGAGGTTCTCGGGTGTAATATTCAGCCATGTGGCTCTGGATGGATCATTCAGTAATGGAAGTTCTTGGGTGTAACAATCAGTAAAGAAGGTTCTTGGTTGTAAAATTCTACCACTTAAGTTTTTTGGATGTAACATTCAGCCATGGAGGCTCTTAGGTATAATATTCGGCCATGGAGGTTCTTGGGTGTAACATTCAGCCATGGACGTTCTTAGGTGTAATGTTCAACCACGGAGGTTCTTGGGTGTAACATTCAGCCATGGACGTTCTTAGGTATAATATTCAGCCACGGAGGTTCTTGGGTGTAACATTCAGCCATGGACGTTCTTAGGTATAATATTCAGCCATGGAGGTTCTTGGGAGCAACATTCACCCACGAAGGTATTTGGGTGTAACATTTACCAACGGAGGATCTTGGGTGTAACATTTACCCACGGAGGTTCTTCTTTATACATTCCCCCACGGAGGTTCTTGGGTGCAACATTCTCACACAGAGGTTCTTGGGTGTAAGATTCGCCCACGGAGGTTCTTGGGAGTAACATTCAACCACGGAGGTTCTTGTGAATGATTTTCACCCACGGAGGATCATGGGTGTAACATTCACCCACGGAGGTTCTTGGGAGTAACGTTCAACCACAGAGGTTCTTGTGTATAACATTCACCCACGGAGGTTCTTGGGTGTAACATTCACCCAGGGAGGTTCTTGTGAGGGACATTCACCCACGCAGGATCTTGGATGTAACATTCACCCACGGAGGTTCTTGGGAGTAACATTCACCCACGGAGGTTCTTCGGTGTAACATTTCTCCAACGACGTTCTTGGGTGTAACATTCACCCAGAGAGATTCTAAGGTTTAACATTCACCCACGAAGGTTCCCGGGTGTAACATTCACCCACGAAGGTTCTTGGGTGTAACATTCACCCACGAAGGTTCCTGGGTGTAACATTCACCCACGAAGGTTCTTGGGTGTAACATTCACCCACGAAGGTTCCCTGGTGTAATATTCACCCACGAAGGTTCTTGGTTGTAACATTCACCCACGAAGGTTCCCGGGTGTAACATTCACCCACGAAGGTTCCCGGGTGTAACATTCACCCACGAAGGTTCCCGGGTGTAACATTCACCCACGAAGGTTCTTGGGTGTAACATTCACCCACGAAGGTTCGCGGGTGAAACATTCACCCACGAAGGTTCCCGGGTGTAACATTCACCCACGAAGGTTCCCGGGTGTAACATTCACCCACGAAGGTTCCCGGGTGTAACATTCACCCACGAAGGTTCCCGGGTGTAACATTCACCCACGAAGGTTCCCGGGTGTAACATTCACCCACGAAGGTTCTCGGGTGTAACATTCACCCACGAAGGTTCCCGGGTGTAACATTCACCCACGAAGGTTCCCGGGTGTAACATTCACCCACGAAGGTTCTTGGGTGTAGCATTCACCCACGAAGGTTCCCGGGTGTAACATTCACCCACGAAGGTTCCCGGGTGTAACATTCACCCACGAAGGTTCCCGGGTGTAACATTCACCCACGAAGGTTCCCGGGTGTAACATTCACCCACGAAGGTTCCCGGGTGTAACATTCACCCACGAAGGCTCCCGGGTGTAACATTCAACCAAGGAGGTTCTTGGGTGTAACATTTAGCCACTGAGCTTTTTGGGTGTAACGTTCAGCCAAGGAGGTACATCGGGGTAACATTCAGCCACGGAGCATCTTGGGTGTAACATTCAGCCACTGAGGTTCTTTGGTGTAACATTCAGCACCGGGGTTTCTTTGGTGTAACATTCTTGATTGGATCATTCAGTAATGGAAGTTCTTGTGTGTAACAATCAGTAAAGGAGGTTCTTGGTTGTAAAATTCAGCCACAGAGGTTCTTTTGTGTAACATTCAGCCATAGAGGTTCTTAGGTATAATATTCAACCATGCAGATTCTTGGGAGCAACATTCAGCCATGAAGGTTCTTGGGAGCAACATTCAGCCATGAAGGTTCTTGGGTGTAACGTTCACCCACGGAAGTTCTTCGGTGTAACATTCACCAAGGGAGATTCTAAGGCTTTACATTCACCCACGAAGGTTCTTGGGTGTAACATTCACCAACGGATGTTCTTGAGTGTAACATTTACCCACGGATGTTCTTTATACACTCCCCCACTGAGGTTCTTGGGTGTAACATTCACACACAGAGGTTCTTTGGAGTAACATTCGCCCACGGAGGTTCTTGGGAGTAACATTCAACCACGTAAGTTCTTGTGAATGATATTCACCCACGTAGGATCTTGGGTGTAACATTCACCCACGGAGGTTCTTGGGTGTAACATTCACCCACGTAGATTCTAGGGAGTGACATTCAACCACAGAAGTTCTTGGGAATAACATTCGCCCACGGAGGTTCTTGGGTGTAACATTCACCCACGGAGGTTCTTGTGAGTGACATTCACCAAGGAGGATCTTGGGTGTAACATTCCTCCACGGAGGTTCTTGGGTGTAACATTCACCCACGGAGGTTCTTCGGTGTAACATTTAACCACGAAGGTTCTTGAGTGTAATATTCAGCCGAGGAGGTTCTTTGGTGAAACATTCACCCAAATAGGTTCCTGGGTGTAAAATTCAGCCCAGGAGGTTCTTGGGTGTAACATTCAGCCATGTAAGTTCTAGGGTGTAAAAATCAGTGAAGAAGATTCATGGGTGTAACATCTTGGAATAGAGGTTCATTGGTGAAACATTCAGCCACGGATGTTCTTTGGTGTAACATTCAGCAATGGAGGTTCTTGGGTGTAACAATCAGCCATGGAGGTTCTTGGGTGTAACATTCAGCCATGGAGGATCTTGGGAGTAACATTCAGCCATGGAGGTTCTTGGGTGTAACATTCAGCCATATCGGTTCTTTGGTTTAACATTCAGCCACGGAGGTTCTTGGGTGTAACATTCAGCAATGGAGGTTCTTCGCTGTAACATTCAGCCATAAAGGTTCTTGTGTAAAACATTCAGCCACGGAGGTTCTTTGGTGTAACATTCAGCCCTGGATGTTCTTGGGTTTACCAATCAGTAATGGAGGTTCTTGTGTGTAATATTCAGCCACTTAGGTTCTTTGCTGCAACATTCAGCCATGGAGGTTCTTGGGTGTAACATTTAGCCATGGAGGTTCTTGGGTTTATCATTCAGCCATGGAGGTTCTTGTGTAAAACATTCAGCCACGGAGGTTCTCTTGTGTAACATTCAGCCATGGATGTTCTTGGGTGTACCAATCGGTAATATAGGTTCTTGGGAATAATATTCAGCCACTGAGGTTCTTGGGTGTAACATTCAGCCATGGAGGTTCTTGGGTGTAAAATTGAGCCATGGAGGCTCTTGGGTGTAACATTCATCCGTGGAGGTTCTTGGGTGCAACATTCAGTCATGGAGGTTCTTCGGTGTAACATTCAGCCACGGAGGGTCTTGGATGTAACATTCAGCCATGGAGGTTCTTGGGTATAGCATTTACCCAGGGAGGTTCTTGGGTGTAACCTTCAGCCATGAAGGTTCTTGGGTGTAACATTCAGCCACGAAGGTTCTTTGGTGTAACAGTCAGCCATATCGGTTCTTGGGTGGAGCATTCAATAATGGAAGTTCTTTCGTGTAACATTCAGCTATGGATGATCTTGTGTGTAACAATTAGTAATGGAGGTTCTTGGGTGTAACATTCAGCCACGGAGGTTCATGGGTATAACATTCAGCCATGGAGGTTCTTGGGAGCAACATTCAGCCATGAAGGTTCTTGGGTGTAAGAATCAGCCACACATGTTCCTGGTTGTAACTTTCAGCCATGGAGGTTCTTGGGTGTAACATTCAGCCATGGAGGTTCTTGGGTGCAACATTAAGCAACGGAGGTTCTTCGGTTTTACATTCAGCCATTGAGGTTCTTAGGTGAAATATTCAGCCACGAAGGTCCTTGGGTTTAACATTCAGCCACGGAGGTTCTTTGGTGTAACATTGAGCCACTGAGGTTCTTAGGTGTAACATTCAGCCAGGAGGTTCTTGGGTGCAACATTCAGCCACGGAGGTTCTTTGGTTAAACATTCAGCCACGGAGGTTCTTGGGTGTAACATTCAGCCACAAAGGTTATTGAGTTTAACATTCAGTCACAGAGGTTGTTGGGTGTAACATACAGCCACATAGGTTCTTGGGTGTAACATTTAATCAATGAGGTTCGTGGTTGTAACATTCAGTCATGGAGGTTCTTGGGTGTAACATTCAGCCATGGAGGTTCATGGTTGTAACATTCAGTCATGGAGGTTCTTGGGTGTAACATTCAGCCATGGAGGTTCATGGTTGTAACATTCACCCACGGAGGTTTTTGGGTGTAACATTCACCCAAAGAGGTTCTTGGCTGTAACATTCAGTCACGGAGATTCTTGTTTGTAACATTCAGTCACAGAAGTTCTTGGTTGTAACATTCACCCACGGAGGTTCTTGGCTGTAACATTCAGTCACAGAGATTCTTGTTTGTAACATTCTGCCACAGAGGTTCTTGGTTGTAACATTTAGCCATAGAGATTCTTGGTTGTAACATTCAGCAAAAGAGGTTCTTGGTTGCAGCATGCAGTCATACAGGTTCTTGGTTGTAACATTCAGTCACAGAGGTTCTTGAATGTAACATTCAGCCATGGAGGTTCTTTGGTATAACATTCAGCCATGGAGGTTCTTGCGTATAGCATTCAGCCACGGAGGTTCTTGGGTGTAACATTCAGTCACGGAGGTTCTTGTGTAACATTCACTCACGGAGGTTCTTGTGTAACATTCAGTCACGGAGGTTCTTGTGTAATATTCAGCCACGGAGGTTCTTGTGTAACATTCAGTCACGGAGGTTCTTGTGTAACATTCAGTCACGGAGGTTCTTGTGTAATATTCAGTCACGGAGGTTCTTGTGTAACATTCAGTCACGGGGGTTCTTGGGTGTAACATTCAGTCACGGAGGTTCTTGTGTAACATTCAGTCACGGAGGTTCTTGTGTAACATTCAGTCACGGAGGTTCTTGTGTAACATTCAGTCACGGAGGTTCTTGTGTAACATTCAGTCACGGAGGTTCTTGTGTAACATTCAGTCACGGGGGTTCTTGGGTGTAACATTCAGTCACGGAGGTTCTTGGGTGTAACATTCAGTCACGGAGGTTCTTGGGTGTAACATTCAGTCACGGAGGTTCTTGTGCAACATTCAGTCACGGAGGTTCTTGTGTAACATTCAGTCACGGGGGTTCTTGGGAGTAACATTCGGTCACGGAGGTTCTTGTGTAACATTCAGTCACGGGGGTTCTTGGGTGTAGCATTCAGTCACGGGGGTTCTTGGGTGTAACATTCAGTCACGGAGGTTCTTGTGTAATATTCAGCCACGGAGGTTCTTGTGTAATAGTCAGTCACGGAGGTTCTTGTGTAACATTCAGTCACGGAGGTTCTTGTGTAACATTCAGTCACGGAGGTTCTTGTGTAACATTCAGTCTCGGGTGTTCTTGGGTGTAACATTCAGTCACGGAGGTTCTTGTGTAACATTCAGTCACGGAGGTTCTTGTGTAACATTCAGTCACGGAGGTTCTTGTGTAATATTCAGCCACGGAGGTTCTTGTGTAACATTCAGTCACGGAGGTTCTTGTGTAATATTCAGTCACGGAGGTTCTTGTGTAATATTCAGTCACGGAGGTTCTTGTGTAACATTCAGTCACGGGGGTTCTTGGGTGTAACATTCAGTCACGGAGGTTCTTGTGTAACATTCAGTCACGGAGGTTCTTGTATAACATTCAGTCACGGAGGTTCTTGTGTAATATTCAGTCACGGAGGTTCTTGTGTAATAATCAGTCACGGAGGTTCTTGTGTAACATTCAGTCACGGAGGTTCTTGTATAACATTCAGTCACGGAGGTTCTTGTGTAACATTCAGTCACGGAGGTTCTTGTGTAACATTCAGTCACGGAGGTTCTTGTGTAACATTCAGTCACGGGAGGTTCTTGTGTAACATTCAGTCACGGGGGTTCTTGTGTAACATTCAGTCACGGAGGTTCTTGTGTAACATTCAGTCACGGAGGTTCTTGTGTAATATTCAGTCACGGAGGTTCTTGTGTAATAATCAGTCACGGAGGTTCTTGTGTAACATTCAGTCACGGAGGTTCTTGTGTAACATTCAGTCACGGAGGTTCTTGTGTAACATTCAGTCACGGAGGTTCTTGTGTAACATTCAGTCACGGAGGTTCTTGTGTAACATTCAGTCACGGAGGTTCTTGTGTAACATTCAGTCACGGAGGTTCTTGTGTAACATTCAGTCACGGGGGTTCTTGTGTAACATTCAGTCACGGAGGTTCTTGTGTAACATTCAGTCACGGAGGTTCTTGTGTAATATTCAGTCACGGAGGTTCTTGTGTAATAATCAGTCACGGAGGTTCTTGTGTAACATTCAGTCACGGAGGTTCTTGTGTAACATTCAGTCACGGAGGTTCTTGTGTAACATTCAGTCACGGAGGTTCTTGTGTAACATTCAGTCACGGAGGTTCTTGTGTAACATTCAGTCACGGAGGTTCTTGTGTAACATTCAGTCACGGGGGTTCTTGTGTAACATTCAGTCACGGAGGTTCTTGTGTAACATTCTAGTCACGGGGGTTCTTGTGTAACATTCAGTCACGGAGGTTCTTGTGTAACATTCAGTCACGGGGGTTCTTGTGTAACATTCAGTCACGGAGGTTCTTGTGGTAACATTCAGTCACGGGGGTTCTTGTGTAACATTCAGTCACGGAGGTTCTTGTGTAACATTCAGTCACGGAGGTTCTTGTGTAACATTCAGTCACGGGGGTTCTTGTGTAACATTCAGTCACGGAGGTTCTTGTGTAACATTCAGTCACGGGGGTTCTTGTGTAACATTCAGTCACGGAGGTTCTTGTGTAACATTCAGTCACGGGGGTTCTTGTGTAACATTCAGTCACGGGGGTTCTTGGGTGTAATATTCAGTCACGGAGGTTCTTGTGTAACATTCAGTCACGGGGGTTCTTGTGTAACATTCAGTCACGGGGGTTCTTGGGTGTAATATTCAGTCACGGAGGTTTTATTAGTAATGTTTTACATGCATCACTTGTTTATGCTACACCAGCTGCCACTATCTGCAGTGCTACACCAGCTGCCACTATCTGCAGTGCTACACCAGCTGCCACTATCTGCAGTGCTACACCAGCTGCCACTATCTGCAGTGCTACACCAGCTGCCACTATCTGCAGTGCTACACCAGCTGCCACTATCTGCAGTGCTACACCAGTTGCCACTATCTGCAGTGCTACACCAGCTGCCACTATCTGCAGTGCTACACCAGTTGCACTATCTGCAGTGCTACACCAGTTGCCACTATCTGCAGTGCTACACCAGCTGCCACTATCTGCAGTGCTACACCAGTTGCCACTATCTGCAGTGCTACACCAGCTGCCACTATCTGCAGTGCTTACACCAGCTGCCACTATCTGCAGTGCTACACCAGTTGCCACTATCTGCAGTGCTACACCAGCTGCCACTATCTGCAGTGCTACACCAGTTGCCACTATCTGCAGTGCTACACCAGCTGCCACTATCTGCAGTGCTACACCAGCTGCCACTATGTGCAGTGCTACACCAGCTGCCACTATCTGCAGTGCTACACACCAGCTGCCACTATCTGCAGTACTACACCAGTTGCCACTATCTGCAGTGCTACACCAGCTGCCACTATCTGCAGTGCTACACCAGCTGCCACTATCT
The DNA here is from genome assembly GCF_026875155.1 of Cherax quadricarinatus. Classification (NCBI taxonomy): domain Eukaryota; kingdom Metazoa; phylum Arthropoda; class Malacostraca; order Decapoda; family Parastacidae; genus Cherax; species Cherax quadricarinatus. The sequence goes on along the minus strand of NC_069402.1, from coordinate 1,664,674 downwards.
GCAGTGCTACACCAGCTGCCACTATCTGCAGTGCTACACCAGCTGCCACTATCTGCAGTGCTACACCAGCTGCCACTATCTGCAGTGCTACACCAGCTGCCACTATCTGCAGTGCTACACCAGCTGCCACTATCTGCAGTGCTAACACCAGCTGCCACTATCTGCAGTGCTACACCAGCTGCCACTATCTGCAGTGCTACACCAGCTGCCACTATCTGCAGTGCTACACCAGCTGCCACTATCTGCAGTGCTACACCAGCTGCCACTATCTGCAGTACTGCGGTGACTTTATAAAAGACTGCAGAATATTGTATATTACTAATTCTCGTACTCGTCACAAGAGTACAGAGAACCTAAGACGAGACTTAATGTATGAAATATGTATTAACTAAGGTAGGTGTCTCACTCAGCAGTGCCAGCACCTATCAACCCCACCAACCTTGCCAACCAAAATAACCATAATAATAATAATAATAATAATAATAATAATAATAATAATAATAATAATAATAATAATAATAATAATAATAATAATAATAATAATAATAATAATTTTATACAAATACATATACAAGGTATTCAGACCATAGCTGACATCAATGACATACTACTATATAGAAAGCCGCTTGTTTTGCTGAGTATTTCCCGCAAATTAGGTCAGTTTTGTCCCAGGATGTGACCCACACCAGTCCACTAACACCCAGGTACCCATTTTAACGATAGGTGAACATGGACAGCAGGTGCAAGGAAACACGCCCAGTGTTTCCACCCTTGCCAGGAATCGAACCTGGATTCTCAGCATGTGAAGCGAGAGCTTTGCCTATCAGACCACGAGCCACCCTAAATGGTGCTTTTGTCTAGCATAGTTATAGGTGTCCCCTTGGCTCGGTTGACAACGTACTCCCCTCACATACTGAGTGTCCATGGTTTAATCCCCGGCATGGGTTGAATCGTTGGACATGTTTCCTTACACCTGCTGTCACTGTTCACCTAGCAGTAATTAGGTACCTGGGTGGTAGTTGCCTGGTGTGGGTGGCATCTTAGGATGGAAGACTGAAGGACCAAGATAAAAATAAGACACAGTCCTGGATGATATAATTACTTTTTTGGGACACGTGGCAAAAGTTGTAATGGCCCTTAGAGTGTTTAACAGGTTTTTTAAACCCGGTACGGATGGAAGACATTAGGGACGTATTTCCGGAAGACACTTGATGTCCCTGTTCACCCATCAGTAAAATAGGTACCTTGGTGTTAGTCTACTGGTGTGGGTCGCATCCTGGGACAAAACTGACCTAATTTGCCCTAAATGCTCCGCATAACAAGCAACTTTCTATAAAGTAGTATGTTATTGATGTCAGCTAGAACTGTATACCTTGTACATGTACTTGCAGTAAATGAAGATATTATTAATATTAAATAGCATAGTTTGTGGTGTTCAGCCGACCCTCGGCGAAATACGGATCACATAGAAAACGAGTTTCTTCAGCTTATCCACCAAGGTGGACTTTAGCAAGTTCTCAGCTTGTTGCTGAGAACAACTAAGTAGGTTTATTTAGGCTCAGGTACACATCAGTATAATTATCACGCATAGTGTCAAGTACCTAGGATAACCCCAAAAAAATAGTCAGACAAAGTGACTTATTTACATTGGGATCCTTGTAATATCTAATTATTTAAATATTAAAAGTAAAAACCTAAGTAACTCAACTGTGTGAAAACCAGGTAAAATTAAAGAAGTACTATGAATAAAGTAAACGAAGCTTTTTGCATTAACATTAAAGAGAGGATCAGCTTGCAATAATAGGTACACGAATGTTACCTATACAAGAAATCACTCTCCTCTCTTTCTGTAGCTTCATTCATTATGTACCTTCTAGCTCTCTTCCTGAATTGACTCATACTAGGACATGCCTTGACTTGTGCAGGCAAATCTTTCCACGCCTTTATTGCTATACAGACATAGGTCTCAGACACTATTACAGGGAGCCAAGGCAGGGTCACCATCTGGAAAAGACCCGGCCTCAAGAGTACCGGCTAATCAAGAAGTAGCGCTGTTTGAGGCTTGACCACCTACTGCAGGTACTGCAAAATTGTGTTCACTTCCCCTAGTACTATACTGGGTTTGGTTCCCAACCTTGACAAACTTGGCGGCCAGAGATTCTTGACACTTCTTGTGAGCAATTTTATGAACATTATTTAACTTCAGTTGGTTTACTTTGTCTTCAAATCTAGTACATCATACTGTTGTAAATCATTTTGTCCATGCTCTCATGGACCCAGGTCCAGGATGAACCAGACCATTTTGTTCTGGGTGATTTGTAGCTCTTTCATTTTTTTGGTTAAGGTGGAGCACGATGAAGAACAAGAATAGAGCAATTAATAGAACCAACAAGATTGGAGAAAACGCTGGACCTCATCTTTGTTAATGATGATTATCTGATAAATATTATCATATCAAAAACAATATACTCCGATCACAACATAATAAAGGTTCAGACATGTATGAGCGGGGCTCCAGACGAGAAAATGTGATCAGTCACGAGGGAGCCCTCACCAAATTAAAACTTCAATAATAAAAACATAAGGTGGGACCAAGTAAACCAGGTCCTAAATGATATAAACTGGGAAGATAGACTAAGCAACACGGATCCAAATTTATGTCTAGAACAAATTAGCACTGTGGCACTCGAGCTATACTCAAGGCATATTCCTTTAAGGTAAAGGAGGAGAAAATGTAAATTAGAAAGAGAACGATGCTCCCTATACAGGCGAAGACAAAGAATAACAGAGAGGTTAAAAACAGGCCAATATATCCGTAATATGAAGAGAAGTAGCAAACATCAGTTTTAAACTAAAGGAATCTTACAGCAGTCATCGTGGGAAGAACTAAAAGCCATAAATGAAATTGAAAGAATCCCAAAATATTTCTTTTCTTATGCCAAATCTAAGTCGAGAACAGCATCTAGTATTGGACCCCTACTTAAACGAAATGGGTCCTACATAGATGACAGCTGAAGTCCCAATACGACTCGGGTTATAGCTAGCCGCTAACCAGACTGAGAGTCGAAGACGTAAATGAATTTTTTATGAGCGAGACAGAATCTGGTAGACTCAAACCCACCTGATATTATTCTGACGCCAAATGACTTCGAAAAGGCGATAAATGACATTACCATGCACTCTGCCCCAGGCCCAGGCTCATGGAACTCCGTGATCATCAAGAACTGCAAGAAACCCTTATCATATGCTTTTAACATCCTATGGAGAAGGAGCATGGACACGGAGGTCGTCCCACAGCTGCTAAAAACAACAGACATAGCCCCACTAAACAAAAGCAGCAGTAAATCAGTAGCACTAACATCCAGTATCATAAAAATCTTTAAATGGGTTCTAAGAAGCAAGATCGGCACCCATCTAGATACCCATCAGTTAAACAACCCAGGGCAACATGGGTTTAGAGCAGGTCGCTCCTGCCTGTCCCAACAACTGGACCACTATGACAAGGTTCTGGTAAAAAGCTGTGTTTCACATGGCACAGTACTCGCTCCCATCCTGTTCCTCATCCTCATACCTGACATGGACAGGGATGTAAGCCACAACACCGTGTCTTCCTTTGCAGATGACACCCAAATTTGCATGACAGTGTCCCCCGCTGAAGACACTGCAAGACTCCAGGCGGACATTAACCAAATCTTTCAATGGGTCGCAGAAAACAATATGAAGCTCAATGATGAGAAATTTCAACTAGTTCGATATGGAAAGTGTGTGGAAATTAAAACTATATCGGAGTATAAAACAAATTCCAACCACACAGTACAGCGAGAAACTAATGTAAAAGACTTGGGAGAGATAATGCCAGAGAATCTCACTTTCAAAGACCACAACACAGTATCAATCGCATCTGCTAGAAAAATGACGGGATGGATAATGAGAACCTTCAAAACTAGGGATGCCAACCCCAAGACAACACTCTTCAGGTCGCTTTTTCTATATAGGCTAGAATATTGTTGCGCAATAACAGCACCTTTCAAGACAGATGAAATTGCTGACCTAGAAAATGTACAGAGAACCTTCATGGCGCACATAACTAAGATAAAACACCTCAATTACTGGGAACGCTTGAAGTTCCTCAACCTGTACTCCCTGGAATGCAGACGGGAGAGATACATGATTATATACACCAAGAAAATCCTAGAGGGAGTACTACCAAGCTTGCACACGAAAATCACTCTCTGTGAAAGCAAAAGACTCAGCAGGCAATGCAACATCCCCCCAATGAAAAGCAGGAGCCCCACCAGCACGATAAGAGACAACACAATAAATGTCAGGGGCCCAAGACTGTTCAACCTGAGACTAATAGATCACTATCGTCTGCATACAAGAAAAGCTTACACATGAGACTAATGGGCATGTTATTTATATAACAAAGAGACAATAAGGGAACACCACATGCTATCGGCAGGGATTTTGATTCTGTTATGTTGATCATGGCAATTTGTTTCCTGTTGCTCAGGTAGGACATAAACCAGTCTACAAAACCTCTCTCGATACAATGAAGTTTATTACATATTATATTATAGTTGACCATAACGAAAGTCTTTTACAAGTCAAAGGTCACCTACCTATGAGTTTCCCCAACGACATGGAAAAGGGAATTTCTTTTAATTGGGAGGTGTCGGAAAAATAAGATCTCCAAAACCTGATTGTTAAATGAATTGTTTTTGCTCAAGATATTTAACTTCTTAACATACCCGCTTTCTTTAGAATTTTGACTCATACGAGAAAATTTAACGGGCCCTCTAGTTGCTGACTTCTGACCACTGTTTATTTTTAAATGTAAGAGTAACTGTGGCCTCCTTAAACCCTCTCTGCTAGCAAACTGGTTGTGAGGGAAAAATTTTTTTTTGGCTCATGGGGATGGTAATTCTTGGCAACATCTTTTTTTGGAATTTGACTGGGATTTTATGGGGCCTAGTGCTTTCGTTGGGTTAACTTGTTTAGTTCAATTGTGATTTTAGGACCTTCCTCACGATGAATCCAACATTCAAGGGGCCCCCTTTGTTTTTGTTTACAATTACCTAGTAAATCTCGTAACACTTAATGGTGTTTGAGATTGCATAGATCCCACACCCCTGGGTGAAACCCCGGGTACTCAGGGTTGTTACTTATCGCGCTACCCGTAGTATGTTAAGAATTCGTTATTTTTTAAATTCAATGAATGTCACTCCCCCACATAGTTTTTCCCCTGTGCTAAGGCAAAGTGGGGCTCCTTTTTTTTACAGCACCTTGGGTTAAAAACCCACCAAACAAAAGGGAAACCCCCAAAGTTGTGAAGCGATGTTGGGCTCGTGAACGTTAGGCCGAGGGTTGGGGGGGAGAGGACGTGTGTGTTGATGAAGCCTAGGCTTTCTAATCAGAAGCTTATCTCCCCCGATGAAAACTCAAATGAAACAAATACTTTGGAGCGCAGCTAAAATTGCTCTGGAATCTTGTGTGTGAACTGTGACTATTTTAAACCTAGTGAAACACAAAATTTATTTGAAGTGGCTTAGGGGGACACCTTCACCCAACTCGCCTCTCTCCCCCCCCTTCCTCGATTTTGGGCTCGCCATTCACCCCTATTTACTTATGGCCTAGAGGCGGATTTGCCAGACCCCAAAAAATGCTAGGCCCGTTTAGTCCTTGTGCCCCACCCCCTCATCTTAAGAAATGTCTCCTTTGCCTACCCCTGACAAGCAAAAATCCAAAGGGGTTACACGGCTTTTCAACACATTCAAGCAGGCTGAAAAAAAGCATTCCAACACCCGAACAAGCTAAGGGCCTGCATTCAGCGCTTAAGGCCCCCATTATACTTATACATTCTACAGGCTGCTGGCATACAGTTTCCTGAGTGGCTTTTGTTAAGAACAATTTAAACGACATTGCAGTAATAATTTTTTGTGGGGCATCCAAGGGTTTACCCATAACATAGAAGTTTGTGCTAAAATGTTAAGTCTGCAGATTTTTTGTAACTTTTGCACGAGTGGATTTCACTGACTTAGGACATTGTGCTAATCAGTACCAGTAGGCTTAAAATGATGAGGAAAGTCTGGCCCCGCTGGGGACCCTTGAAAAAGGCACTATAAAAACCCATGCCACTTACACCCATACTGCGTGTGTCCAGGAGGTGAAAGTCCCTTCTCGACTTTCCAATTTTCCCGTATCCCCCACTCATGCCATTATTACATATGGGATAAGGGGGATTTTTTTCCGATCCAGGGAAAAAACCTCCAGCCAGCCATTTAAGGGGCAAGTTTCACTGCGTTACATTCCTTTGAACCCGAAGCCTTTGGAACGTTTTTACGTGTTCCGGCCCCACCCTTTGGTGTTGTTAAAACTCTTTTTGTGAGTTGTGACTAGGGTAACCTAGTGAAACATGGAATTTGTTTTCCCTTTTAAAAGGGTAGACTTGGTAACCTTTGGGGCGGGTTTTTTAAAATTTGTGCTGATTATTTTCCACAAGGAAAATTTGTCTGTCATTTCCCGACACGTGTCTAGCTGTGTTAAGTCTGCGGGTTTGGGGGTAATTAACAGTAGTGCATATTGTAACTCTCGAGACGCTTGGCCCGTGAATGACCCCTTTAAAATCGCCTGCGACCCGCAGGCCCAAAACCCATATTGCCTGTGTCTAGCGAGGTGAATACCCCTTTCCTTTTCCCTTCTATTTGCCGGGACCTTTAGCCCATCGCCATGTGAAACCCCTCAGCTATGAGTAAGCTGATAGTGTTTACGTAAATTTATGGGAAGGCAGATTTGAAACATATTTTTGTAAACAGGGGTGGAAAAAAGAACGAGGGTTCCGGAAACTGCTGAAAGAAAAAAGTGGGGCACACCCTCCCCAAAGCTTAGGTTAGATTTCCCTAACAAAACTGATCAAAAACCAAGTTTAACTGGTTTTTTTGAACTAGTACAGAAACCTAGAAAAACATCAAATTTTTTCCCCGATGAGGGTAACTACTTTTTGCCTAATGAATCAGCATTTTTAGACAAATTTCACTCGCGAATATGCCAACATCAAACTCCAGCAGCCCCACCCAAGGGGACATAAAGGCTTTTTGTCATTTACAACGTCAACAAGCACTCGAAACCTCAAATCTGGCGTCAAACAAATTGAAGCCCTCGTCGACTTTCAAAGGTTGAAAATTTGCTGATGGACTGGCCAGGGGGTCTGCCAGCTATGTTC
>NC_069402.1:1625605-1656952 GCF_026875155.1 Cherax quadricarinatus | reverse complement strand
GGTTTTTTGGGGCCCCCCCTTTTAAAACGGGGGAGGATTCTGACACTTCTTGTGAGCAATTTTATGAACATTTTAATTCAGTTGGTTTACTTGTCTTCAAATCTAGTAAACATACTGTGTAATCATTTTGTCCATGCTTCATGGACCAGGTCCAGGAGAACCAGACCTTTTGTTCTGGGTGATTTGTAGCTCTTCATTTTTGGATAAGGTGGACCGATGAAGAACAAGAATAGAGCAATTAATAGAACCCAAAAAGATTGGAAAAGAAAACGCTGGACCTATTTTTTAATGATGAATTACTGATAAATATTATCATATCAAAACTATACTCCGACACAACATATAAAGGTTCAGACATGTTGAGCGGGGCTCCAGACGAAAAATGTGTTTCAGCCCACGAGGAGCCCTCACCAAATTAAAACAATAAAAAAACATAAGGTGGGACAAGTAAACCAGGTCCTAAATATTAAACTGGAAGATAACTAAAAACACGATCAAATTTATGCAGAAAAATTGCACTGGGCACTCGAGCTATATCAAGGCAATCCTTTAAGTAAAGGAGGAGAAAATGTAAATTAGAAAGAGAACGATGCTCCCTATACAGGCGAAGACAAAGAATAACAGAGAGGTTAAAAACAGGCCAATATATCCGTAATATGAAGAGAAGTAGCAAACATCAGTTTTAAACTAAAGGAATCTTACAGCAGTCATCGGGGGAAGAACAAAAAAGCCATAAATGAAATTGAAAGAATCCCAAAATATTTCTTTTCTTATGCCAAATCTAAGTCGAGAACAGCATTAGTATTGGACCCCTACTTAAACGAAATGGGTCCTACATAGATGACAGCTGAAGTCCCAATACGACTCGGGTTATAGCTAGCCGCTAACCCGACTGAGAGGGCGAAGACGTAAATGAATTTTTTTATGAGCGAGACAGAATCTGGTAGACTCAAACACTGATATTATTCTGACGCCAAATGACTTCGAAAAGGCGATAAATGACATTACCATGCACTCTGCCCCCGGCCCCGGTCATGGAACTCCGTGATCATCAAAAACTGCAAGAAAACCTTATCTATGCTTTTAACATCCTATGGAGAAGGAGCATGGACACGGGAGGTCGTCCCACAGCTGCTAAAAACAACAGCATAGCCCCACTAAACAAAAGCAGCAGTAAATCAGTAGCACTAACATCCAGTATCATAAAAAACTTTAAATGGGTTCTAAGAAGCAAGATCGGCACCCATTAGATACCCATCAGTTAAACAACCCAGGGCAAATGGGTTTAGAGCAGGTCGCTCCTGCCTGTCCCAACAACTGGACCACTATGACAAGGTTCTGGTAAAAAGCTGTGTTTCACATGGCACAGTACTCGCTCCCACCCTTGTTCCTCATCCTCATACCGGGACATGGACAGGGATGTAAGCCACAACACCGTGTCTTCCTTTGCAGATGACACCCAAATTTGCATGACAGTGTCCCCGCTGAAGACACTGCAAGACTCCAGGCGGACATTAACCAAATCTTTCAATGGGGTCGCAGAAACAATATGAAGCTAAATGATGAGAAATTTCAACTAGTTCGATATGGAAAGTTTTGTGGAAATTAAAACTATATCGAGTATAAAAACAAATTCCAACCACACAGTACAGCGAGAAACTAATGTAAAAGACTTGGGAGAGATAATGCCAGAAAATTTCCCACTTTCAAGACCACAACACAGTATCAATCGCATCTGCTAGAAAAATGACGGGATGGATAATGAGAACCTTCAAAACTAGGGATGCCAACCCCAAGACAACACTCTTCGGGTCGCTTTTTCAAATATAGGCTAGAATATTGTTGCGCAATAACAGCACCTTTCAAGACAGATGAAATTGCTGACCTAGAAAATGTACAGAAAACCCTTCATGGCGCACATAACTAAGATAAAAACCCTCAATTACTGGGAACGCTTGAAGTTCCTCAACCTTACTCCGGGATTGCAGACGGGAGAGATACATGATTATATACACCAAGAAAATCCTAGGGGAGTATACAAGCTTTTCACACGAAAATCACTCTCTGTGAAAGCAAAAGACTCAGCAGGCAATGCAACATCCCCCCAATGAAAAGCAGGAGCCCCACCAGCACGATAAGAGACAACACAATAAATGTCAGGGGCCCAAGACTGTTCAAAAACCCGAGACTAATAGATCACTATCGTCTGCATACAAGAAAAGCTTACACATGAGACTAATGGGCATGTTATTTATATAACAAAGAGACAATAAGGGAACACCACATGCTATCGGCAGGGATTTTGATTCTGTTATGTTGATCATGGCAATTTGTTTCCTGTTGCTCAGGTAGGACATAAACCAGTCTACAAAACCTCTCTCGATACAATGAAGTTTATTACATATTATATTATAGTTGACCATAACGAAAGTCTTTTACAAGTCTAAGGTCACCATACCTATGAGATTCCCCAACGACACTGGAGTACTCAGGAAGTTCAGATTAATTAGGGAGGTGTCGGTAAAATAAGATCTCCTGAAACCTGATTGGTAATCATGAATAATGTTTTTGTCATCAAGATATTTAACTTCTTAACAGTACACCGCTTTCTTTAGAATTTTGGACATCATACTGAGTAAATTAACAGGCCTCTAGTTGCTGACTTCTGACCTACTGTTTATCTTTAATGTAAGAGTAACTGTGGCCTCCTTGAACCTCTCTGCTAGCAAACTGGTTGTGATGGACAAATTTATTATGTGCTCAGTGGGGACTGGTAATTCTTTGGCAACATCTTTTTTTGGAATTTGACTGGGATTTTATCTGGCCTAGTGCTTTCAGTTTGGGTTAACTTGCTTAGTTCAATTGTGATTTTAGGACCTTTCCCTCACGATTGTAACCCAAAACATTCAACCGACCCTTGGTTATTTGTTTACATTACCTTGTAAATCTCGTAACACTTAATGGGGTGTTTTGAGACTTGCATATGAGTCCCACATCACCCTGGGTGCAACCCGGGTACTCACGGTTGTTAGCTTATCGCGCTACCACTGTAGTATGTTAAGAATTCGTTATATTTTATTCAATGAATGTCACTCACCCACATAGATTTTCCCTCGTGGACTAGAGGCTAAGTGAGGCCCCTTTGTTATGCTAGCACCTTGGTTCAACCACCCAAACACGGGGAAACCCGCCAAATTTGTGAAGCGATGGGGGGGACTCGTGAACATTGGGCCTGAGGGGTTGAGGGGAGGGGGAGTGTGTTTTGAGTAAAGTCCTAGGCTTTCTATATCAGAACTGCTTATCTCCCCCACTGAAACTATCATGCAAAAATATCGTTGGGAGCGCAGCTGAATTGCTACGGAACTCTTTTGGTGTGGAACTGTGCTAGTAAATTCCCTAGTGAAACCAAAAATTTTGTTTGAAGTGGCTTTTGGAGGCTACACCTTCACCCCAAACTCGCCTCCCCCCCTCCTTCCTCGTTTTGGACTCACCCTTCACCTTATTTATTATGGCTAGGGGGGTTTTTTGCCAACCCCATAAATGCTTGAGTCCCCGTGTCAGTCCTCTGGCCCACTCCACTCCCCTTAAAAAAATTGTTCCTGTGTGCCTCCTCCTGTAAAAGCAAATATCCAAGGGGTTGAACGGTTAGCAAGACATTCAAGCAGGTTTAAAAACCCAGCTTTTCCAAGAGCCAGAACAAGCTAAGGTAGCCTGCATTTTACAGCTGTTTTAAAGGCCAGCATGTATATTTATAATTCTCAGTGCTGCTGGCTACCATGTTTCCCTGTAGGGGCTTATTTTAAGAACAATTTAACGGGTTTTGCAGTAAAAAATTTTTAAAAGTGGGACTCCCAGGGGTTTCACCTATAAACATAGAAAGTTTGTGTAGAAGTGTAAGTGCTGCAGTTTTTGTTTGTAACTTTTTGCACGAGTGGTTTCATGACTTAGGAATTGTGCTCCCCTCAGTCCCTACTAGGTTAAAATAGTGGGAATGTCTGGCCTGCTGGGTGCCCTTTGAAAAATGGCACTATAAGACCCGCATGCCATTTACACCCATACTGCTGGGGTCCCAGTGGGTGGTCCCTTCCTCGATTTCCTATTCATGTACCCCTTGCTCATCCCCATTTTTACATATGGGATAAGGGCGAGTTTTTAAACCGATCCAGGCAAACAGCACTCCAAGCCAGCCAGGAAGGTCAAGTTTAACGCAGTTAATCTTTTTTGAATCCGAATGCCTTTTGAAAACGTTTAAAACGTGTTCGGCCGTCCCTTCGGTGTTGTTAAAACTTTGTTGTGAGTTTGTGACTGGGAAAATACCTGTGAAAACACGGAATTGTTTTCCTTTTTAAAAGGTGTATTTGGGTAACCCCTTCGGAGGGGGTTTTTAAGTTTGTGCTGAATTTGTCCACAAAGGGGAAAATTTGTTGTATTCCTAACACTGTGTAGCTGTGTTAATGCTGGGGTTTGGAGAAATTAAGAGTAGTGCAATATTGGTAACTCTCGGCGACTGGGGCCCCCGGAAATGACTTAAAAATCGCACTCGCCCCGCAGGCCACTACCCCCTTTTTTGCCTGTGTCTGCGAGGTGAATATCCCTTCCTTGTCCCTTTATTCGCGGTATCCTTTACCCCACGCCGTGTGAAACCCCTGTCAGCTATGGTTAGTTAGTGTTGGGGAGATGGTGAAGGCAGTTTTAAAACTATTTTAGTAAACGGCTGGGGAAAAAAAGAACGGGTTTTCAGAAAAAGTTGCTGAAAGCAATATAGGGGGCGCACACCCCCCCAAACTGTCAGGTTAGATTTCCCCAAAACACTGATCAAGAGACCAAGTTTAACTGGTTTTTCGAAGCTAGTAAGACAACCTAGAAAAAAACGTATGTTGTCCACGAGAGGATAACTACGTCTTTGTGCCTAATGAATCAGCATTTTAGACAAACTTTTCACTCGCGAATATGCCAAACTAAAACCCCGAGCAGCCCCACCAAGGGCCAAAAAGGTTTTGTCATCTAAAAACGTAAACAACCCTAAATCTCAATTCTGGCTCAGAGCTTTGAAAGCCCTCGTCGACTTTCCAAGGGTTTATTTTAGCGATGGACTGGCCCGGGGGACTCTCCCACGCTATGTTCACTAACGCGCCCCCTCAAAAAACGCTTTACTTGCATTGAAACGCCCTCCTCAACGTCGTGTTTAAAGTGTAAAACGCTGGGGCCACATTGCCAGGAAATCCCCTCAAAGTCACATGGTGCAGTTGTCCCAATGCTCATCCTTTGAAGGTGTTAGATATGAAAACGCAACAGACTGTGGCTAAACTGTATCAATTGTAAGCCCCTCAGGATCAAAAAAGCTCATGCTGACTGCGTGTGAGGGCTGATCGCATCGCACCAACGCACTTCAAACCTGTCCCCCAAAAATGACCCCCCAGTACTACCAGGTCCCTGGGTCTGAATACTGGCTCATGCTGCCCTCAGAAAAGGGGGTTGGCCCTCCCTGGGGACACGTCAACAGACCTCCACACGTCGGCGTCAATCCCAGCCTAGTGAGTCAGCGACAGTCACCCAAAGGAGCTCGTGCCCGGGATTTCAGTCTCCAGATGTTCCAAGTCTGCCCCTGGGGTTTAAAACCTGAGTCGCGATAAAGTACGGGAAAACACAACAATTTTCCTAAAAACAACAACGAAAACAAAGGAAAAGTTTTGAGTTACCCAATAACAAGACTGTCAAAATTTGTGAAAGAATAAAAGGGCTGCGAACAGGTGGTGGGGTGTTTTTAAATTACAGAAAAGCGAAAAATAATACTTGTTTTGATAACTGAGTGAGCATCATAATGAAGGTTTGGTGTCAATGTGTTAGTAATAGTGATGACCGTAATATAAGTGGGGGGAGGTGTGATGGGGGAAAGGTGTTATAAATGTTAGTAATAGTGGGGGCGTATATAAGTTTGGTGAAGAGTGTGTAGAGGGGTGGTGTCTATAATGTTAGTAATAGTGATGAGGGAATATAAGTTGTGGTAAAAGAGTGGATGGAGCGGTGGGGGCTAAAAGTTAAAAAAAGTGATGAGCGAAAATTTTAAGTTGTGGTGAAGGTGTTGTGAGGGGCAGTGGGTCTATAATGTTGAAATGTGATAGCGTAATAAAAGTTGTGTAAAGAGTGTGATGAGAGCGGTGTGTCTATAATGTTAGTAAAAGTGATGGGTAATATAGTTTGGGTAAAGGTTGATGAGGCGGGGTGCTTTTTATTTTAGTAAAGTGATGAGCTAAAATAATGGTGGGTGAAGAGTGTGATAGAGCGGTGGTGTCTATAATTTTTGTAAAAGTGATGACGAAATTTTAAAGTTGGGGTGAAGAGTGTGATGAGAGCGGTGGTTCATAATTTTTGTAATAGGAGGGGGGGAAATATAAGTGGTGGTGAAGGGTGATGGGCGGGGGTGTCTATAATGTTAGTAATAGTGATGAGCGTAAAAAAGTTGGGGTGAAGAGGTGATGAGAGCGGTGGTTCTATAATTTTAGAAAAAAAAGTGATGACGTAATAAAATTTGTGGTGAAGGTGTGATAAGCGGTGGTGTCTATAATGTTTGAAATAGTGATGGGTAATATAAGTTGTGGAAAAGAGTGTGAGAGGCGGTGGTGTATAAGTTAGTAAAAGTGATGAGCGTATATAATTGTGGTAAGATGTGTGAGGGGTGGTGTTAATGTTGTAATAGGATGAGCGTAAAAAAGTGGTGGTGAAAGGTGATGAGGGCGGTGGTGTCTAAAATGTTGTAGTAGGATGAGCGAAATTTAAAGTGGTGGGCGAGGTGATGAGGTTGTCATAGACTTTAAAAGTTGAAACAATACTGTTGAAAAAGTAATGAAACAATGTTGGTAGGGGCGCTGGTGATGACATTTGTGGGTTTTTGCGTGTAATTTTAGTGGGGGGAATGGAGTGGGGGGTGTCACCTATCATAATTCACACATAAACGGGGTCTGTCGGGTTTACGAAAAACTCCCCGGGCCTTACAACTGGAAGTGCACTTCAAAATCATGGACAATGGTAGCACTGTTGACATTAAAAGGGTATTTTTGAACAATTTTTTCTTATGCTGAGAAAACTCGAGAGACCCCGGGGACTACTATAAGGATAAAAACTGTATAAATTTCTATATTGCGGGAATATTGCACACTTGAAAAAGATTTTCGACCTTCATCATAAAGAACCCCCGAACCCTTTGATTTTGGTGTTACAAGAGGCAGGTCCCTGAAAAACCCCCAACCCCCAAAAATTACCTATTTTTTGGGTTTTAAAACCCTCAAATCTATAATTTTGTTTTCTATATATTAAAAAATACTTCCCCATCAATTCTTGCACAAGAAAACAGGGGGTTACAAATCACGGTGTTAGGATTTATATGGGAACTCGTCTCAACATATTTAACTTGTCGCTCCTGTGTAATTTTTAAATTTTTGGAGCTCCCCAATTGTTCATTCTGAGCCTATCTTATTATTGGCGTTAAAATGCGAGACACAAAAGCATTGGAAAACCCCAGTTGGTAATGTAATGGTAAACAATGTTGTCATCTTAAAAAGTCATGATAATGTCCAAATTGTAGGGGATTTTTGGCCCCCACATTTCTATGGAGGCTCTTTACTGGCCGGGCTTCAACATTATTCTGACTGTGAGCCTTCCATTGTAAAAGATATAAAAGTCTGATCATTTCCCCAGGCTAAACCTCACTAGATATTGGTAATACTATCCTTTCCCGGGGGGATATTTAAACGGAAAGTTTTTAAAGTTCCCATGTCAGCATGATGACTTTTTTGCACATGTGACTGAATGGTATAAATTCCCCTGATGTTCCCCCTGTAGAGACCTTTAACAAAGACCCTTTTGGCAGTATTCGAAACTAATTTGAGCCGCCACGAAAAACCTCTTGGTACTCTAAAACCAACAAACTTCCTAAAATTTAACCCCCAAAAACCTATTATTACAATGTTTTAAACTTTGTCACTGAAACGTACTGCCCCGACTAGGCCGCCCATGAAAACATCGTACCCCCGGGGAAAGCTGAGGCTCTTCCAAACTGCCCTTGCTGCTTTCCCGAGAGCGTATGACAGAGCGCGGCAAACAGTGGGAAAAATTTGTCAACGGTCTTAATTTCTCACACCCCACTTAGCCGGGGTTGGAGGGACATAAATGAATTAAGGGTAACAAGAAAATGGGGGAGATCCGCACCCCATCCTTTTCATGGGGGAAAGAGTTAGTCAGTTTGGGCTGCTACATCTAGCTATGACAATTTCCCCGTCCAAAACAGGCAAAAATTAAAAAAGGGGAGACTTGTTTTCTTTGTCGCAAGGCGATGATTGCAACTTCCTTTCACTAATTTTGAGCTTGAGCGCACTTAAAAAGGGGGAACTCCCGTCGCCTGGGGGAGGATGGTTTACTTAAAACATACTCGATTGCTGTGTCGAGTACCCGGTAATCCATTACTTGAATTTTATAAATGAGCTATGTAATGGGGGGCTCCCCAATTTTGGGCCAACAGCCCCAATTCAATTCTATGCCCAATCACAAAAAAGCATTTGCCAAATCTCTTTCTACTGTTGTGTAAAAAACATTGAGTAATGATTCTTAAACGTCTCATGTACAGAATCAAACAATTTTGTTCCCGGTTACATGGTTTATGCGGAAGAGCGTGCATATTGCATACCACCTTTTCAACCCCGCACAAATCGCTCTCATACCTTCCTTGACCTTAAAAACCCCTTTTGTGTAGCCAACCGACATGTAATCTTAGGAAAATTGCCGATGGATGTTGGAGGATGGCTTCTCCGCTGGATTAAAGGCCCTGCCCCAAAAGAAAATCGCTGTGTTGTTCCCGGGACATAGAAGTGTAATAAAGACTTTGAATTGGAACCCCCCGGGAGGGGTGTCAGTCCCACAATGTTCAATATTCTTATTAAAGCATTACTTAAAGCTATGCCAGTCAGCACCATCAATATGTGATTTGTTTTTGCGATGATATAATGATTCCACACGGGTTCTCCAACCCCCAAAAAATTCTTATCTGTACTAGCCTCGTGTCAGGACCTGGGGTTTATAATCTTACTGATAAACAAAGATATCAATATGCGTCCTCCCCGACAGAGAGGCCAGTTCGTCAGTTCCCTTGCATGATGGGTCTCTTCTAGAATATGTAAGCGATCAGGTTCTAGGTTTTTAGGTTCCACTACTTTGGACCCGTTTTAAAAAACTTTTCGCCCAATAAAAAGAAAAGACTAAGAGCCTTTGATTGTGGAGGGCTTCACCCCAGGTAGGTCTAATGTTAAAATTGTGGGAAAATGTGTGCCTTTTATTTAGTCATTGGTTGATTTGCTGCCCACTACTGTTCTTTTGTCTGACTGGAAACTTGGAGGGGTGGAAAAACTGCAGAACGAAGCAATGAGGTCATTTTTTGGGTCCCCCGTACTGCCAAATTTTAAAATCAAAAAGTTGATATTCCAAGCATCAAAATCGTGTTCTGAAAGAAATTCCCATTGGATTAATATGCTCAGGCAAGCTCATTCAAACCCCTGCACAGAAGCCCCAAATTTCCTCGCACTGGGGAACATCCTCCAGATGGATCGAAAAAAAACTTAACCGACCCCCGATGAATGATACATGACTATGCAAGTAAGGCAACGCGGCACTTTCCGTTCCATGGAATTTACCCATTTCCAAAATACCTTCCCCCATTTCCCCCAAACTCTTCTTAAATCACAACCCCAAAAATTTGCCTTGAAGCAAACTGAGGGCCCTTTAAACTGTATTTATAACTTGTCACACAGCCACACTCTCGCAAAATTTTTTACGCTGATGGTTCTGTTCACCAATCCCTGGTGAGCTGGTAGTGCTGCTGTTGCGTAAGGGTGATGGCTCTCTTAAAGAAATTGGAGCAGCACAAAAATTGGGGTCTACCCTTTAGACAGAAATGTTTTCCATACTCCTTCACTGAATGCAAATTTTGTTCAAAGATTTACAGTTTAATTGTAAATGATTTTTTGTATCCATAAATGCCTCAACCTTAAACTTAATTTTTGGCATGCTTGGTCGAAGCCGACACAGGTATGGTAGGATTGGGGGCAGTGGAGCAGAGTGCACTGCGTGGATTCCATCTCACATGGTCTTTAGATGCATGATAGAAATGATAAAATTGGCTAAGCTGTATGCTTTCAAAGAGGGCTTGTAGGTATAGTTTGAGAAAAAATAAACGAAAAGAACTTCAACTGAATTTTATGGATTAAAGGGTCAGGGGATTTACACCATCATTCATCAGCAGGAGGAGCCACATGTCACGGTCTCCAAAAAAAAAAAAGCAGACTTTGGGGGTGTCACTATGCCCGGCTCCCGGTGGGTTACAAGTTTTTGGCAGGTTAAAACCACCCAACCCGATGTAGACCCAAAGAAAAATTTTAAAATTTGCCCGGGACTATTGTCACCCTGCGTATTAGTACTGGGGTGTGATAAAATTAATGAAATTTGAAAAAACTCACTCAGAAAGTTCAAGAAATGCAAAGCTTTTTCCACATGGTTATTGCAGACCATTCTGGGAGAAATACCCCGACTTTTCTAGCTGTAAATAAAGCTTACCACATGTTGCTGTGTGTGTGTGTGTGTGTGTGTGTTGTGTGTGTGTGTGTGTTGTGTGTTGTGTGTGTGGGTGTGTTGTGGTGTGGTGTGTTTGTTTGTGTGTGTGTGTGTGGTGGTGTGTGTGGTGTGTGTGTGTGTGGGGGGTGTGTGTGTTGTGGTGTGTGTTGTGTTTTGTTTGTGTGTGTGCATCACCTAGTTAGATTGCAGGGGCGGTCCAAGCTCCTGTGTGTGTTTTTTGTGTGTTTGTGTGTGCGTGTGTATGTGTAAGTGTATTGAGTGTGTGTGTGTGTGTATGAGTGTGTGTGGTGTGTAGGTGTGTTGTGTGTGTGTGTGTTGAGTGTGTGTGTTTTTTGTGTGTGTGTGTGTGTTGTGTGTTTGCGTGTGTGTGTGGGTGTGTGGTGTGTGTTTTGGGGTTTTGGGTGTGTGTGTTGTGTGTGTGTGTGGGTGTGTGTGGTGTGGTGTGGTTTTGTGTTTTGGTTGTGTGTGTGTGTGTGTGTGTGTGTGGTGTTGTGTGGTGGTGTGTGTGTGGCACTACCCAGTTGGATTGCAGGGGTCGAGTCCAAGCCCCGTGTGTGTGTGTGTTTTTGTGTGTGTTTTTGTGTGCGTGTGTATGTGTATGGGGTATATAGTGGTGTGTGTGTGTTGATGTGTGTTGTGTGTATGAGTGTGTGTGTGTGTGTGTGTTTTTTATGGTGTGTGTGTTTATTGTGTGTGTGTGTGTGTGGTGTGTGTGTTTTCGTGCGTGTGTGTGTGGTGTGTTGTGTGTGTGTGTGTTGGGGTGTGTGGTGTGTGTGTGTGTGTGTTCACTCCAGTTTTAGATTGCAGGGCGAGTCCAACTTTTTTTTTTGGGGTTTGGGGGTTTTTTGTTTTTTTTTTTTTTTTTTTGGGTGGGTTTTTTGGGGGGGTTTGGGTTTTTGTTTTTTTTTTTGGGGGGGGTTTTCACTCACCATTAATTTGAACCAAAAACCCGGGGGGGTTTTTTTTTTGGGGTAGGTAATTATATATTTTTTTTTTAGGGGTTTTTTTTTTAAATTTTTGGTTGTTTGTTTTGGGGGGATTGTTTTTTTTTTTTTTTTTTTTGGGGTTTTTTTTTTTTTTTTGGGGGGGTTTTTTTTGGGGGGGTTTTTTGGGTTTTTGGGGTTTTGTTTTTTTTTTGGGGTTTTTTTTTGGGGGGGTTTTTGCCCCAATTAAATTTTTCACCCAAAATCCGGGTTGGGTTTGGGGGGTTTTTTTTTTGGGGTTTGGTTGTATGGTTTTAATAGGGGTTTTTTTTTTAAAGGGTTTTTGTATATTTGTTTTTTTTGGGGGTTTTTGGGGGGGGGGTTTTTTTTTTTTTGGTCGGGGGGGTTTTTTTTTTTGGGGTTGGGGGTTTTTTGGGGGTTGGGGTTTGTTGCCCCAATTTTGGGGAAAGTTCCCAGCCCGACCCCCCAAGGGTTTGGGGTTTTGTGTTTTTTGTTTAGTGTTATATTTGGGGGGTTTGATTTTTTTGGGGGAAAGGGGTTTGGTTTTGTGATGATTGGGTTTATTTTTGGGGGGGGGGGTTTTTTTTGGGGGTTTTTTTGGGGTTTTTTTTTGGGGTTTGGGTTTTTTTTTTTTTTTTTTTTTGGGGGGGGTTTTTTTATTGTTTTTGAATTTTTTTTATATGGGGAAATTTTGATTTTTTTTTTTTCGCATCTATTTTGAAAAAATTCCTCGTTTGCCCGGGGTTAATTTTATTTTTAAAAATTTTTATTGAGCCGAAAAATCCCCCTTAAGGTTATTATTTGTCTTGTGGTTAAAAATTTTACCGCACCCAAAAAAAATTTTACCCCCCCGGACCATTGTACCCTGCAACTGAAAATCCTTTGTAACCCTAGGGATTTCCCCCCCGGGTTCTTACCAAATTTGGATTTCATTTTTTTTAAAAGGGAACCTTACCTTGCCCCCCCAAAAAACTTTAGTCCCCCCAATTATGACCCGTTTTTTTTCCGCCCCGGGGGGTAGGGGGAAAAAAAACAATTAAACAAAAAAAGGTCGTAAACGTTGCAGATTTTACATCGAGTGTGTGGGCCACAGCTTTCAGTTTGTGTTTTGGGCAGGAACAGCTTCTTTTTTTAAATTGACATATATTTGGCAGGCTGCTTTGTTAAGGAAATATATGAAAAGAATTCACTCATCCCAATTTTAGTTTGTTCCATTGCAACTTTTGGTTTTCATGTATGCAGAGGCAGGACCCCAAACCTTGGTTATTTTTTTTTTATATATTTTTTTAAAAACTGCATATACAAAAAACATGTATTACATACTAAAAAAAAACCAAAAATTGAATAAAAGTGGTAAACACAGACCAGATCCCTCTCAAACATGAAATTAACACCTATATTAAAATTTACAGAACAAAAAAACCACTACCCCACTTACAAAAACCCTTTCCCCCACCCCAAAAAAAGAAAAAACAGGAAGAAAATGAATTTTATAAAAGTACAAAGATAAATAAAAATTATAAAAAAAATTAAAAAACCCAAAATACATATAACACAGATTGGAATACAAAATTATACATACATTTTTTTTTGGGCGTTTTCGGAAAGCAGGAACAAAAAACATTGTAAAAAAAAACCCAAATTAAATTTAAAAAACATAAATTAACAGATCTTAATAAAAAAGCACCCTTTAAACACCCTTCATAAAAACCCCAACCCCTCCCAACACACATAGCCACATCTGCAAGGGGAGAGTAAGTTATTTGTCAAAAATTTAAACATTACCCCAATTAAAAGCCCTTTACAGTTTATTTAAAATACCAGGGCTTCTTAAAACTGTGTAATTAAAAACTCCATTTCCCTCATTCCGTTTCCCGAATGGGGAAAATTTGGGTTTCCTCAAAAACCCCGGGGTTTTGCATATCCCTCATTTAAAAAAAGTAGGGTTTTATTTCTTAACCCCCAACCAGGTCACAAAACCCCCCTCGTATTAAAAACAAGTCATTAAAAATTCCCTGACACCCCAAAACACTTTACCCAACCCCACAACTTCATTTAAAACCCCTTGTCCACCAAATCACCAATTTATGCCCGGGCACTCCTTAAGAAGCCCCCCCTTTGTTCCCTGTCCCCCGGGAATTCGGGAATGCCCCTAAGTCCTCTGCTCGAAAGCTCAGTAAACCCCCCCAAAAAAATTTAAATACCTTTTTTTCCCCGTGATATCCTTATTCCTCCTTAGTGTTCATAAAATTTCGCTGCCAGGGCCCCAATTCGCCCCCCACCCGGGGTTTTTCCTTAAAATCGCGAAGATACACGAAATCGGCGACCACATAAACCCCTCGCATTCTGTTTCCCGGGACCCCAACCCCCCCCATCCCGCTTAATTTCCCGTAAAATAAAAAATTACCCCCCCCAAACCCCCCCATACATAAAACCCTGAAAAACCCCTCTCTCATGGTTCCAACCTTTCACAAAAAAATTTCTGCATTTAGAAAAAGTGCCAATATTTCCCCCCACTCACAACAAATTTCCCTTTCCCCCCTGCACCCCGCCTATTAAACCCAAAAACCCTTCCCTTTAGCAATATATTTTGGAGAAAATTTTAAAAATTGCCTACCGCACCAAGCCTTTTTAATTTTCCCCTTTTGGCGTTTCCCCCTTTTATCGCCCCTGCATAATCGGATACAAACCCAAAAAAACCCCCAGGGAACTTTCCTCCCCCCCACCCACCCAGCCGTGTACCCTTTACCCCGCGTTGTTCCCTTGGAAAAACCAAAAACCCCAACATTCCCTCCACACAGAACATTTCCCCACCCCTCACCCCAAAGTATAAGTCCCTTCTCAAACCCTGGGCCCAAACCTGTTTCCCGTTTATTCTACCCCCCCTCAAAAAACTGTGTTTAAAGTAATACCCCAAAAAGCTTTGATTTCAGCGCCCTTAACCCCAGCCCTCTGGCCATACGGTAGACACCAACATCTCTCGACACCCGTCACAACCCAAAAACCCCAAATTTTGTCGTTTAAAAAGTTTAGGGGGACCCCTTCTCGTACATGTTTTAAACAATGCCACAGTTTTCCATTAACCCCAAAAATCCCCATTTACCCCAATAGCAAAACCCCCCCCCCCCCCCCCCCCCCCCCCCCCCCCCCCCCCCCCCCCCACGTGGTGCGCGTAAAAACCCCCTTGTATGCAAACCCCCCCAAATCTCCCCAAAAAAACCCTATCCACTGCTTCTTTGGGAATTCCCCCTTCCCGTGCCCCCAGGAAAATTTCCCATGTGAAAAAACCCCACATCCCTTAAGTCGCCCTTAAACCGGGGCCCAAACCTTCCCCCTAAAAGATTGAGACATTTATGAAACCCAATTATGGGAATTTTTTAAAAAAAACCAAACCAAGTTAAAGATGGACATTATGCAACTTTGTTCCCTTTATGTTGATAAAGTGTCTAAAATCTTAACTTGGGGGTTTTTCAAACCATTCATAAAAACCCTTTCCCCCTTTTTCGAATCCCCCACCCCCCCTAAATAAATCGACTTATCCCTATTAAGCTTTCATCCCGTTGCCATGAAAAAATTTTCCCCCAAACTCACAAAACCCTACTTAAATCTTCAGACCTTCTAAATGCACTGTAGTGTCATCAACAAAAACCTACGACCCCCGGTTTCCAGACCCCCCACCCCTCCCCCCCTTTCTGATCCCCCCAAAACGCACGGGCCCTATAGAAGGGTCTTGGACCCAATGAAAAAGAGAAGCTATGAAAAAAGGGCACCCCTGCCTTAAGCCCGTTCTATCCAAAACAGGTTGCCCTAGTTTACCATTCACTTGCACCTAACGTTGCCTGCTATAAACACCTTACCCCCAACTGACATTTTCCCCCCAAAACCCACTGAAATTGCAAAAAATTTCCCCACAACCCCTTTTCACGCTCCACACAGTCATATCCCACATCCCAAATCTAATGCTAAAAACCCCACCCTCCACTTTCTTCTAAAAAACCAAAGTATAATCCCCCCCCCCAAAAAAAATTTGGGAATGCCCAGGAAACCCCCAAAATTGACCCTCACCCAAAAACTCTGTCAAAAAACCCCCTTTTTAACCTTTTTCCCCTAACATTTTAGCAAAGTTTTTTTTTTGAAAATCACCACACATTAAATGATCGAACGTTTGTATGAAACACATTAACAAGATTTTTTTGGGGAAATCTTGCCCATACACCCGTCTTTTGGTTTTCCCCCCAACTCCCCAGGGTTTTTTCAGGGTATTAAAAAAACGCCATTTAAATGCCACGCTTTTTTTCTCAGTTTTCCCTATAAAAATCACAAGAAAACCCTTTCAATCCCGGGGCGATTTCCCCCATACTCATCCCCCACTGCCATCCAAAATCTCCTTTTTCACTTTTAGGCCCTCTCAATTTAAATCGATCCTATGCACTAGATTTTTTTTTTCCCCATTCCCCCTTTGGGCCCAAAACCCCTAAATTTAACCCCCCACTTTAACCATTTTCTCTACCACGATCCACATAAAAAACCCATACCCTCGGGTTGACGAAGCCCCTGCCCCGGGACAAATATCCCCCAATTTGCTCTTTTTTACCGCAAACTCATGTTTCTTTTGGGCCAGGGACGTACCCCCTGTTTTGCAAAAAGGAAGTGAGGGGCGCCCCCCAAAAGGGCCCTCTAAAGGGCCCCGCTGCAACCTCGCAGCATCAAAATTGCGATTTTAAATTACCCTTTAATCCTTTTGCTTAAAACCCCTCAATTCACTCTCGGTTATGCACCCCCTCCCAAATAGCTTTCCCTGTAGTTAAACCCTAAAGGGTAATTTAAAATCCCATTTTTGAAACCGCCATTCTTCTTTTCCCCTTTTTTGAAAAAAAACCCCTTTCCCCTTTCCCTTTTTACCGACCGTGCCCCACCCCCCAAGGGGACATAAAACCCCCCCAACCCATCAGCCCACCACCCCCTTTCCAAGCACACTAAAAGATTCCCCCCCTTCCCCCCTGTTTTCAATAAACCAACATTTATCTTCCGTAACCTCTTAAATGCTTAGGAAAAACCCTCCCAAAAAAAAGTCACCAAAACCCCCTCGATGATCAGAGAAGTTTAAATTCAAGCACACACCACTGCCCACCCCCCCCCCCGAGATACTTAAATGCGATCGGGTCTCCGCATAATGCTTTAATCCACCTTCATCGTATGGCCCACTTCCCCCCCCTCAACCCCCCTCCAGCACCCAATACATTCAAAATTTCGCAAAGTTTTCCCCCAAAAAACCCCCAAAAAAAATTTTTCCCGCTGGGGCCCCGCATCCTTACGTCTTTCCCCACAGTTCCAAAAATAATTGTAATGTGGAGCAATCAAAAATGGTAGAAAAGGACATCCCTAAAGAACCTATTTTTAACCCCCATGCCCCTTTCCCGCCCCCCAACCCCCCAATAAAACCCCACCCGAATCCCCCCCAAAAAACCTTTCCCACCCTAACCACCCCCCCTCCCCCCCTAATAGCCCCACACCCCCTTTTTCGTCAGTAGAAAAACCCCATGTACATGTTGTATCAGTAATTGCAATTACCAAAAGTTTTATAATTTGTTCTGCAAGAACACAAGGTCTGGCAATATCTCCTCAATAACCCTCTAGAACTTTACATTGCAATGCCTTAAACTCATTAAAAACATTTAAGAAGGCACTTGAAGGCCGTAAGGGGAGCTTACCTTTAGGTACCCTAACACACTCAAAACCCTGGCGAAAATCCCCCCCGCCCCACACTTTCATCCCTTCCCTTGCTCATGTAAATATTTTTAAGCCACTTTATCTCTGGCATTACATAGCCAGGCTTTTTCCCAGCCCTTTCCCCCAAAGCGAAAAAACATCCTCCTATCAGAAATGACAGCCGCCCTTTTGCGAGAGCTATGCTTCTCACTCTTTCCCTCCTTGGGCTTTTCCCCTGGGGGACCTCCCTGCCACACTCTAAAACCCCCCCTCCCACTAACCCTTTCTTTGAGGCCTCCCCTCGCTTCACACTCCGGTACCCAAAAACCAGCATTGGCCAATTATCCCCGAACATCCAAAAAGCGTTCGGGCCCTCCTGAATTGTAGCTTCCAAAACATGGTGAACAATTGCAGACTCTTCCCCACCGTCGCCTACCCAAGCCTATGCCTCATCAGTCCAATGAGTGTACACACTCAGGCGACGACGCCCCTCCCTCCCACCCCCACACTCCACCCTCCGTGACGGGGGCTTACTTTTGTGTCGCCGTGCGTAAGTCAGCGGTTCGGTTCATCAGACCTGCCTCGCCTCAGGTCTACCACGTCACATTGGACAAAGCGTGCTTGGGTCGTAGGCCCCAACACAGGCACATACGCCTTACCCGTGTATGTTTTTTCACCCGAGTCCGGAAGTCCTCCATTCCCAAATGGGAAAAAGGGTGCTTCAGGGCATTTTAGGAAAACGTCCTTCAGGGAAGCCAATAGTGGCCCTTTCGCCCCGTCCCCCAAAGTCGCCATTGAATGTCCCATATCTTCCCAACAATGCCCCAAATCACCTTTTCAGCCTCGAAAGGACATTTTGCACCTTTCCCCGTGTAGAAATTTGATACGTATGAGCGGACATAAGCCCGGGGTAACCGGCTTAACACCTCCTGATACTTTGGCACCATGTTTTTCATATGTGCTGCTCAGCCGGAAAAATTTACGAAATTCGTGCCCACTTTCAGTGAAACACTATCAAAGGGCTTTTATTGCAGCCGTATGTGTCCGCAATTCGCCCTAGCAAATATTGGTATTCAGGGCATGAGCATGCCCTCACCCGTTTCCCCAGTGTTGACAGTCTGCGGCCACTCTCCCCCATGTGAAAGTACTGTTCCCGCCCCAGGGGTCAAAATGCAGCTTCTACCGGGGTGGGACGAATGTAAACCTTGATTATCATGCTACGGCATGAGTTCAGCCGCAAACCTTCGTTATCATGCTACGAGCATGCGTGAACACCACAAATCTTGGTTATCATAATACGAGCATGTGATCAGGCCACAAACCTTCGTTATTATGCTAGAACATGAGTGCAGGTCACAAACCTTGGTTATCATGCTATGAGCATGTGTGCAGGCCACAAACCTTGGTTATCATGCTATAAGCATGAGTGAAGGACAAAAACCTCGTTATCATGCTAAGAGCATGTGTGCAGGCCACAAACCTTGGTTATCATGCTATAAGCATGAGTGCAGGTCACAAACCTTGGTTATCATGCTATGAGCATGTGTGCAGGCCACAAACCTTGGTTTACCATGGTACGAGCATGAGTGCAGAACACAAACCTTCGTTATCATGCCATGAGCATGGGCACAGGGCACAAACCTTGGTCATCAGGCTACGAGCATGCGTGCGCCCCACAAACCTTGTATATCATCCTACGAGCATGTGTGCAGGCAACAAACCTTAGTTATCATGCTACGAGCAGGTGTGCAGGCCACAATTCTTGGATATCATGCTACGAGCATGTGTTCAGGCCACAAACCTTGGTTATCATGCTACGAGCATGAGTGCAAGCCAAAACCTCGGTTATCATGCAATGAGCATGCGTGAGGCCATAAACCTTGGCTATCATGCTACGAGCATGAGTGCAGGCCATAAACCTCTGTTATCATGCTACGAGCATGCTTGCAGGCCACAAACCTTGGTTATCATGCTACGACCATGAGTGCAGGCCACAAACCTTGTTCATCATGCTACGAGCATGTTTGCAGGCCACAAACCTTGGTTATCATGCTGCGAGCATGTTTGCAGGCCACAAACCTTGGTTATCATGCTGCGAGCATGAGTGCAGGCCAAAAACATTGATTTGGTGCTACCTGGAGTTTACCTGGAGAGGGTTTCGGGGTTGTAGCATGCAAAGAGTACGTAACCTTTATTCGGCGCATGTACACACCCTCACTGAAAGTCTATCTCCCCCATCCAGCGAACCAGGTGCTAATGGTTAGCGATGGGGCCCCATCGTTCAATCAGTACCCAGGTTCCAGCCAATGAGAAGATGGTTTTGGCAATCGCAGAGGTGTTGTGGGTACCACACACCTGTCTGCCCTTGTCATTCCCATTCTAGAACTGTTGAAGCACGGTGTGCTCTCTAGTGGCTTCTATTCTGCCTTGCTTATCGTGGAGTGCACTAATACCTATCGTTGTACATAGTGTATATAGTGTACATAATTCTGTTCTTACTTAGTGAAGGATAATATAAGTCAAAAGTTTTTCTTCTGTGTTTATTTTGCTCCCTTACACTCAGGATAAACAGGCCTTTGGATTCCTGGGATGTAATATGGGTAACCTGTCCGGGAGCTGGAGCTGGACTTAGAGCACGGGTTGAGCCTAGGGTGACGCTGGAAGCAGAACATTGTGTAGCTTGCTGTCTGGCATTGCGTAAGTTTTGCCAACGCTTCACAAACTTTGCGTGTCAATTGCCTTGCTATTGTATGATCGTTGACAGCTCGCTACTAGCTTGCTCGGTGTGCTCGCTTTGGCTACAGTCATCTTGTTGTTGTGTGAAGATTTTGCAGTCAGCTTTGCTATTGTGTATCAGCCTTGCTAAGTGTATGTGCATATTCTGCAGTCGTACTGTCCATAGCTAAGCGTGTCTTGCAAATAACGTGTTACATTGGGATACGAGTATTCTACAGTCGTACTGTGCTTAGCAAATAACTTATTGGTTAGGGTATGCCACCTAGACGAGTCAGACGTCTGGTGTCGGAATACACGTTGGTAAACCTGCCTAAATTTTCCCTACAGCGTTGTTGGCAAATTGCTCGTTCCATTGGCATTAGATTACGAACGCTCACTCACAGCTGCGTAGCTTAGCACTCTTACAAGTATCAAACTTCGGGAAGAGGAGATGGCACATCAGACTCCTCCCTCTGCGGGAGCCAGGAATAAAACCCCGATGTTCTCGCAGGAGGGAAATGATACATCAACGGAGCAAAATCGTCAGTCTCGTGCAACAGGGTTGCCTGAAAGCGAATCAGCGGCATTGGCACTTGAGTTGGCAAAATCAATCTTGAGCAGACTAGGGAACAGAGGGCATATGCCAGTTTTTTACAGGTTGTAAATTATTTTTAGTTTTTACAGAAGCAGTACAGCTTGTTCCCCGCTTCAATGAAGCAGAACCAGACAATTTCTCGAAACATTCGAAAAATGAGGCTCGAGCCTTGAGGTGGCTGGAACAGCACTGGCGTCATTGGTTCACAGCATTGTTGGTAAGCACAGAAATTTACGTTAGTGTTAAATGACACTGATTTTTCCAATTATAAAGTAGTGAAGACAACATTTCTGGGAGCATATCAATGCATCCCAGCTAAGTATAGGAAGTCATTCAAGTTAGGCAGACGACAGCTTGGTCAATCCCTGGTGGATTTTGTTGCAACAGCAGACCAAAGCTGTTACCAGCTGGTATAAAGCAAGTGGTGTTGTTACCTTCGATGATCTCATGCAGCTGTCCTAGTTGACAACCTGCTGGAGTCTGTTGGACCAGAGGTTAGTCTTTCTGCAGGATCGTATCTTAACCACTGCATTGGAGGCAGCCAGGTTGGCTGATACCTTTGAAACCAATTGCTCCTTGTCCGAGCGGTCCATCTCTGTTCAACAGCCTGGCACTGGCCGAGATCATCAATGCTGGAGGATGAAGTGCCAGCCGGAGGGAGAACGTCTATGTCAAGCAACTAAGTCACCTGGTGAGCCATGCTACTTAACTTAGGGTCCACCTGATGAGCGACAAACCCCTCAATATGGTGCAGCTCGACAACAGTATCCAGAGCAACACCAGTTGCAGCGTCAGCATGGAGTTAAGAGCAAGCCTGTCGTCTGCTTCCTCTGTAATAAAGTAAGTCACATCCGTCCCAACTGCCCCCACAAACCCCAACCTATAGGGAAAATCTATAGTGTCCCTGGTAACATGTCCCTGAAAGAAGTAGAGAAAGGGATGGTTCCTTATTACTGTCAGAGTCGTATTTCCCTTCAGGAAAACTCAAAAAACAACTGAAGTCAGAACCTTTAGAGATACTGGAGCATATTGCTCACTTATAAGAAAAGGAGTATTCCCTTTCTGAACACACTTCATTACAATCCTCTGGTTTGCTGGTAGCATTCGGAGGAGCGATCTTTTCTGTACCCTTGCCACAGAATCTATGTACAGTGCAAATATTACACTGGATACTTGACTGTGGGTGTATCTGAAGGATTCCTATGAAAGATGCCATGTTATTACTGGGTAATAACATTACCACTACTAGTGTATGTCCTGAACCCATAATGATTAATTCTTCTCCGGTGTTGGCCATAACTAGGGCAACATCCCAATGGTTGTCTGGCAAGAATGCTGACCTATCCTTGGACGACTCTGGTCTCGGAAAAGCCAATTAGTTTTACGAGGAAAACTGGCCAGAGCCTCATAAATTAAGTAAACAGACCCAGATTAAGCCTTCCTGTTCTAGGTTGCAGGATTGCCAGATAATTATTTCCATGCCCGAGGGACTGTCCTTCCGGGAGGAACAGCGAAAGGACCCTTCTTGAATTTCGCTTTTCAGGCAGCCATGGGTAAATCCTTTTCGGATCATCTGGTCAAGTATAAACTTAAAAACGACTATTTGATCTGCACAGAGACTGGTAAGAAGATAGAGGGCCGGCAACTGTCAGACAGGTTAGTGGTTCCAACAAAGTTTAGACCTCAAATATTGAATATAGCTCATAATACTTCATTAGGATGTTACCCAGGAATTACTAAAACATTATATAGAATCACAAAAGAATTCTATTGGCCAAAATTAAGGCAGGATGTGAAGAATCATATCCGATGTTGCCGAGAATGTCAGCAAGTAGGGAAACCTGGACGTCTATTAAACCTGCACCTCTCCAGCCTATACCTGCTGATGGAGAACCTTTTGCAGAATTAATTATAGATTGTGTAGGACCACTACCTAAGTCAAAGTCTGGAAATCAGTACTTATTTACCATTATGGATAGAGTAACTAGATAACTAGAAGCAATTCCCATGCACAGTATTAATACTAAAGTCATTTCTCAAGGCTTTAACAGATGTATTTCTTGTTTTGGCATTCCTAAAACTATTCAAAGTGATCAAGGTACTAATTTCACTGCCAAAGCATTTAGGGAAGCATTAACTAGGTTAGGGATAATCCACAACTTATCCACTGCCTATCATCCTCAGTCCCAAGGCGCCTTGGAAAGATTCCATCAGACGTTAAAAATCATGATGAGAACTTTTTGTATGCTGTTTTCAATAAGAGAAACTGTGCAGGAGTCTACCGGGTATAGTCCATTTGAGCTGATCTTCGGGCACAATGTACGAGGTCCTCTTCGGGTGCTCAAAGTAGAATGGATGGGAGAAGACGTTAGCTCAACACTCTACAACCGTCTTCAAGGTTGCAGGTGGCACGTCAGTTAGCCAAGGCTAACCTAAAGGCAGCTCAAAACAAGATGAAACAGAGGTATGACAGAAATGCACAACTCCGCTCCTTCCATCCAGGAGACAAGGTGTTGGTGCAGGAACCTATACCTGGCCACACCTTGAAAGCTAGATTTACGGGACCTATGCAAATTGTAAATAAGTTATATGATGTAAATTATGTGGTATCTCCCCTTGATAAGACCTCAAAAACTAAAGCTTACCACATTAATCAATTAAAATATTTTCATACACAAGATAAAGTCCCAGTAATGACTCTGTTCTCTACATCTGAGGACGACTCTAACTCTTTGCACTCTATTTCAAACTTCCAAACTCTGCCCTTTAATGGAGGGACTGTCTGAAACTCAAGCAACAAGTTTAACTAAGCTTCTACAGTCATACCCTGATATTTTTTCGGATGTGCCGAAAAAACGTACATTAGCTTATCATGACATAGATGTGGGAAACTCTAAACCTATTAAACTCTCCCACAGAAAGCTAATCCTGAAAAGCAGAAGCTACTTCAGCAGGAAGTAGAATTTCTGTTAAAGCATGGTTTAGTGGAGGAGTCATCTAGTCCATGGGCTTCACCGTGCATCCTTGTTAAAAAAGCTGATGGAGGGTTTCGTATGTGTTCAGACTACCATAAGGTGAATGAGGTCACAATCACAGATGCTTACCCTCTTCCTCGTCTAGATGACGTAATAGACTTTGTGGGTAAGGCTACTTTTGTGTCCAAGTTAGATCTCCTTAAAGGTTATTATCAGGTACCTTTGACGGATAAGGCGAAGGAAATCTCTGCCTTCAAAATTCCAGGTCATTATCGATATACAGTTACCCCCTTCGGAATGAAAAACTCCCCCTCTTCATTCCAGAAACTTATCCACAGGCTATTAAAGGACTTGAAGGCACAGCAACCTATTTAGATGACATCATAGTGGTGTTTGGTACTTGGGATCAACAGCTATTTAGCCTTAAGGCTCTCTTTGAGACCTTCCAGAGTTCCCATTTAACTTTTAATTTATCTAAGTCTTCCTTTGGCCAGGCCACTGTTACTTTTCTGGGCCACGAAGTAGGTAGTGGCAAAGTTGCTCCTAAATTTGCTGAAGTTCTTGCCCTTAAAGATTACCCAATTCCCCATTATAGGAAATGTCTTCAACGTTTCCTAGGCATGATAGGGTTTTACAAAAAATTCTGTAAAAAAGTTTCAGATATTGTAGCCCCCTTACCTCTCCTACCAGTCACAAAGTTCCTTTTAATTGGACCCCAGAATGTCAAAATGCTTTTACGAAAGCAAAAAGATTATTGTTACTGCACCACATTCTTTCGTCTCCAGACTCTCCAAACCTTTCTCATTACATGTTGATGCTAGTGAGTCTGGGGTTGGGGCAGTACTGTTGCAAGACGGGGACGAGGGGTTGCAGCCTGTAGCATTCTATTCATCAAAGTTCCAGCCTCACCAGAGGGCTTACTCTACTATTGAAAAAGAAGCCCTCGTGCTGGTACTGGCTTTGGAGCATTTCGATATTTACGTGGGCCAGACTTCGCAGGTGGTCACTGTCTATAGTGACCACAATCCTCTGGTATATCTCGAAGCCATGAAAAACCACAATACAAGGCTCATGAGATGGTGTCTACGACTGCAACACTATTCTCTCAGAATATCACACATTGCCGGCAAAGAAAATAGTTGGCGGATCCATTATCAAGAGTATTTTAGGTTAGGATGAGTTAAGGACCTGTGGTGACCAGTTTAAACTCTTTTTTTTTTTTGTCCATTTGTGTGTTTTTTTGTGTGTTTTTTTACCGTCCGCCCGTGTCTTTGACCTACATAGGTGAATTTCATTTATTTCAGTTTTTATGAAATATGAGTTATTTCACCATGATCATGGCGGCGACTTGCTGCTTAATACTGTACTTTCTTTGTTTCTCATTACTATCCTCCATTATTTTTGTCATGTCATTTTGTATCATTTAAACACGAAAACGTATTGAAAAGCAAGACACATACCGTTGAATAAATCTTTCATAGGACTACTTATCTTTCTGCTTAATCTTTCTCAATTCAAGCTTTGATAATACTAGAAGAGAAAAATAGTCGTAAAGAAAGTTTTTTGTACATAGAATTTTTTTTTAATACTGTCAGCATTTCGCTACGATGCTCCAGTACAGTGCTCAACTAAAATGGTATCATGCTGCTATTTGGGAGTTACTACCCTCAGGGAAGGTTCCTTGATGTTGGTGAGGGGCTCTTGATTTAGGGAATTGGATCTGTGCTCCAGTTCCCCAAATTAAGCCGAAGGCCTTCCACATTCCCCCCCCCCCCCCCGGCGCTGTAAATCCAAAACGGTTTAGCGCTTCCCCTTGATTATAATAACAATAATAATGGGATTACTACACAGCAGAGTGGCTCCTAAGTGTAAAATAAAAAAGGGGAAACCTGATGTTCAAGGCCCAAGCCTGAAATTTGATGGGGTGTTGTGTCTCCAATAAAATCAGAGAACTAAAGCCTTTAGAATTCCCGAAGAACTTGGCCATCACTCTTCAAGGGAAATGTGCGCTGATCCTACTAAAGGGCTTTTGGGCTAAAGGAATAAAGCTATCCTTCCTTTCTCGAAATCAGACTTTATAGCACAGGGAAGCACATGGCTTCTTCCGAAGGAAAGGGCCATGTGTTTTCCAATGTCCCTCATGTGGAGCAGACTCTGGCGCGAAGCTCCGTGAACATTCACTGACCTCTGGACCTCCTCTGGGTTTCTTGGGACAGCGAAGTAAGCAAAAACCTGCCGGGCAGTAAATGGGATGATCAAGAAACGCCATCCCAACCAAGATATACAGGATAAGAAAGTTGGCAGTTATCAGGAGTTTCGAAGCCCAAAGAGGAAGACAGTGTTACCTTGCCTTAGCTCGAGAAAGCTAAGCCATCCGCAGGATACAATTCAGTTGATAAGCAAAGGACCCCACACACTGTCTCAAATTTACGCTAACCACGAAAACCATACCATTAACGGACAACACAGACACAGTGACAGTAACTTCTAACCGCAGTTTAAAATGTGAACTTTCGCTACCATCTTCTTAGACGGATATCACTGATGGTAGTCACATAAACCCAAATATTATCGTCAAACCGCCACAAATAGGTGGAGGTCGTCATGCTCAATCCAAATGGATTTACAACACCATTAGACCTTTGCATGCCCCAGTCTCTTACGTCCACACACCAAACAAAAATATACAACCGACAAACCACCATCAACTTCTTACTTGATACCCACACCCTAAACCGCACAAATGTATGGTTTACCTAAGACCCATAAACACAATATTTCTTCAGACCAAACACATCGGGAATAGGCAGTGAACCATACAAACTAGCCGGAGTTCTTGTGAAACATCTTTCCTGCCTTCTGGGGACCATCAGCCCCAGTCATCTAAAGCATTCAGATGACCTCAACCGCATCAGAGACCTCTCCATCCGAAACAAGAAACTAAGTAGTTTGGGCACAACTTCCCTCTTCACTAAAGTACCCACCACACAAGCTATGGACGTTCTATGACGTAAAATCAATCAGAACCTTAATCTTTGTTACGACTATTTACTGCGTAACTTAAATAAAAAGTCCTGGCTCCTAAAGGGTAAATCCTGGTATGTTCAAGGGCATGTATATTACCTTGAAAAAAACAACCACTGTAGGGCCAGAATATACCTTTCTACAAATTATGAAGCATAAATTTAAATAATCAATATATTATAAGGAAAGGCACAAAAAACTCACCTATACAAATGAAATATATATTAGTCATAAGTATATGCAACCTACAATCTACTCTACTACAACAAACGTCACCGCACTCCAGTTCAATTTGGCTCACTAGCACACTGCTACTAGTGAGTAAACAAAATATATAAACATTTATAAACAGGGAGGCTCCATGTACGCTGAGGTCCAGTGGTCAGTACGATGAGATCAGTGGTCACGTGTGGTCATAACCTGCCTAAAAGCTCTTAGGAGTTAGCGTGGGCTGTTACCAAGCACCATGCTTGTTGTAGTGTTTTAGAACCCAGGTTCAAGTGTTGAAGAAGGAGATTCTACTTCTTCAGGAGGAAAATAGGAGGCTGAAGCTTCGCACAGACGAGGTTTGGGAGTGAGTGTAGAAGGATTTAGTGGTAAGGAGGAAATGGTCACCAGCAGTGATGGTGGCAGCCGCTTAAGTGGCAAGTGGTTCACAGTTCAGGAAGAAGGAAGATGAGGAGAGTCATAGAGAAGATGTGAAGGTGGGAAAATCGATTCTTTGTTCTCCAAGACGAGTGTACTTCAGTGGTTAGTGAGGTTGAAGGACCACTGATTCCCCTGCTAATAAAGGTAAGAATATTTTAAAAAGTAGGCAATTCTCAGGTATGATATATGGACCATGCATTTTGAAACAGAGACAGAAAGGTCAGACAGAGAGTGTGTTTCCAGGAGCTGGTGTTGGTGACATACTCAGCAGGTTGGAAAATATTATGGCAGGAAAATGGGAACAAGCCCATTATCTCCCTTAGTGCTAGAGGTAATGACATTGGGAAGGGCAGGAGAGAGGAGCTGCTGGATAAGTACAGGTCAGCCCTAGAAGTAGTCAGATCTAAGGGAGGGATCCCAGTCATAATGTAGCATCTTGCCCAGAAAGGGAAATGGGCAATGAATGGATGTCTAGGACAATTGGTATAAATTGCTGGCTAGACAGGTACTGCAAGGAACTTGCAATTCCATTCATTGATAACTGGGGCCTATTCTTTGGCAAACATGATATGTATCCAAGGGATGGGTTCTCTCTCTGGAGATGGAATGGTTGCATTAGCCAATTCGATTGAGAGGGTAATTGATGACTTGTCTAGGAATTTAAACTGATAGATTATAGAAAGGGATGGGTGTTTGTGGGAAACAATCAGGCTGCAGCATTAGGGTTAAAAACAGCAGTTTTTTACCGGGATACCTCAGGGATATGTTTAAAAGACAATATCCAAAATAAAGTTGCTAGTAATGGCAAATCAATTGATCAAAAACAAAGAGAGATAGTAGAGGGCAACGAGTGCTAGCTCCCTTAAGGTCTACATACAAATAGTAGGAGTCTACGAATAAGAAGATGAGCTAAGATTACTTGCAAGTGTAGGTAATATAGATATTATTGGTATAACAGAGTCCTGGTTCAACCTGAAAGATAGAGAAATACCTTCTGAATGCAACATACAGGGGTTTTAAACTATCCCACACTGATAGGATCAACAGGAAGGGTGGTGGTGTGGTTTAAAGTATGTCAGAGAAAATTTAATTGTCTTAGACATGATATAAGATTAGCAACATCAAAAACAGAATCTGTTTGGTTACAGTTTCTCGAGGGACGTGACAAATTAATTTTGGTGTGATTTTAGGCCCCCAAACCTTGATAGGGAGTGCAGTAAGCTTATATGGGACGAAAATTCATAAGGCATTCTAGATATGAAAATATTGTGATAATGGGAGATTTTAACTTTAGACAAATTGATTGGAACAATATGATAGGAACCCCTTTAGTCTAGTGACTTTCTTGATACGGTTCAGGATTGCTTTTTATAACAGGTTGTGACAGAACCAACTAGAGGAAACAATCTGCTTGACTTGGTTCTTGCCAACAAAGATTCACTAATTAATAATCTTGAGGTTAGTGATGAGTGATCACAAATCACTTAGTTTCAATGTATCATGGAATTGCCCAGGGTAGCTGCAATCAAATCTCTGTCCCAGATTTTGTTTGGGCCCACTTCATGGGACTGAAAAATTGCCTGGGTGGGCTAAATTGGGATGTCCTGACTATGGGGTCAGGTAGGTGATCTTGGTTACCAATATGACTTTTTCAGAGCATAGTTTTGCTGCCCAGACAACTTTTGTTCCGAGTAAGGAAATTAGATTCTAACAAAAAAGATCCCAAATGGATGAACAATAGATTTAAAACATCTCATTGGTCAAAAGAGAGGCATATATAGGCGTATGAAAAGAGGGAAAAAAGAGAGAAATAAAAAAAGGAATAGAAAAGCAAAAAGGGATTATGATGCTAAAGGGAGCAAGGGCTTCAAAGACTAACCCAAAAGGGTTCTTTCGGGTATACAGAAGTAAGGATTAGGGAAAGATTGACCCCCACTTAAAGTAAACTCTGGTCAGATCACTGACAGTGATAAGGACATTGTGAAATTCTCAATACCTACTTCCCCTCAGTTTTCATCTTGGAAAATACTAGCCATATTCCTAAAATAATAGATTATGTAGAACAGGACGAATAAAACGATGCAAGATTGTGGTAACTAGTGACATGGTTCTCAGACAAGTAGAGAAACTAAAACCTAACAAATCCCCAGGTCCTGCTGAACTGTTTGCAAGGGTGTTAAAGGAATGAAAAGAGGAACTTAGCATTACCTTTTTGGGTAATAAATTTTTAACATTCACTACAAACTGGCATAGTTCCTGATAAGTGGAAAATGGCAAATTAATACCATTTACAAGGCAGGTGGGACAGGTCCTTGGGGTTCGAACTATAGACCAATAAGCCTTACTTCCATAGGGAAAAATTTTTGGAACAATAATTGCCCAAGCAATTTGTTTTGCCATCTTGATAGGCACAGATTGATTAATGAATCTCAAAAACGGTTTAACAAAAGGGCGTTCCTGTCTTACGAATTTTCGAACTTTTTTCACTAAGATGTTTGAGGAGGTAGATCATGGTATGAATATGATAAATTGTGTATATGAACTT
The DNA here is from genome assembly GCF_026875155.1 of Cherax quadricarinatus. Classification (NCBI taxonomy): domain Eukaryota; kingdom Metazoa; phylum Arthropoda; class Malacostraca; order Decapoda; family Parastacidae; genus Cherax; species Cherax quadricarinatus. The sequence goes on along the minus strand of NC_069402.1, from coordinate 1,627,180 downwards.
CATTTAAAGGGTTTCGATAGAGTTCCACACCAGAGGATATTGAGGAAAACTTAAGGCAACACGGAATAGGAGGAGAATTTTTTTTCCTGGCAGAGGCATGGGGTTTACAAAAAAGGCAGCAGAGAGTTTGCATAAATGGGGAGAAATCTGAGTGGGGACACGTCACAAGCGGTGTTTCCTCAGGGGTCACTGTTGGGCCGTTGTTTTTCACAATTTAATAAAACGACATAAATGAGGAATAAATAGCGACATAAGCAAATTTGCTGGGTGACACCAAAATAAGCCGTCCAATTCATTCTAGTGAGGACAATAGAGCACTCCAGGATGATTTGAATAGACTGACGCAATGGTCGGAGAAGTGGCAGATGCAGTTTAATATTGACAAATGCAAAGTTCTAAATGTTGGACAGGACAATAACCATGCCACATATAAACTAAATAATGTAGATCTTAATACTACTGAGTGCGAAAAGGATTTAGGAGTTCTGGTTAGCAGTAATCTAAAACCCAGACAACAGTGCATTAGTGTTCGCAATAAAGCTAACAGAATTCTTGCCTTCATATCTAGAAGTATAAATAATAGAAGTCCTCAGGTTGTTCTTCAACTCTATATATCCTTGGTTAGGCCTCATTTAGACTATGCTGCTCAGTTCTGGTCACCGTATTACAGAATGGATATAAATGCTCTGGAAAACGTACAGAGGAGGATGACAAAGATGATCCCATGTATCAGAAATCTTCCCTATGACTGAGGGCCCTGAATCTGCACTCTCTCGAAAGGCGTATAAATGGAAAACAGGAATAAATAAAGGGGATGTAAATAACGTGCTGAAACTTTCCAGCCAAGACAGGACTCGCAGCAATGGTTTCAAGTTGGAAAAATTCAGATTCAGGAAGGATGTGGGAAATCACTGGTTTGGTAATAGAGTTGTGGATGAGTGGAACAAACTACATTGTGTAGTTTTGAAAATAGGTTGGATAAATACATGAGTGGGTGTGGGTGGGTGTGAGTTGGACCTGACTAGTTTGTGCTGCTGGGTCTGGTGCCGTGCTCCTTCCTTGAGTGGAGGTGACCAGACTGGGTGGGTCATTGGGCTTATCCGGGGGGTGGGTCATTGAGCTAATCCGGGAGGGAAACACGGACCTGCTCCGCATGGGTCAGTAGGCTGTTGCAGTGTTCCTTCTTTCTTATGTTCTTATGACACTCTCCCCCCTTGTTCTGCCGGTCTGTCTACCAGCAGTCAAAAACACCATATGAATACTCTCCCAAAACTTAAAGAGGCCTCTGCCTTACAGGTAAACATGAGAGTACATAAGGACAAATAATGTGGTATTAAACTTACATATCAGATATAGACAGAGATGTAATCCACATCACCGTGTCATCCTTTGCAGACGATACTAGGATCTGCATGAGACTGTCATCTATTGAGGACACCGTTAACCTCTGAGAAGATGTAAACACCAAGTTTTCCAATGGGGAACGGGAAAACAATATGATGTTCAATGAGGACAAATTCCATTTGCTCCTTTATGGAAACAGGGATAAACAAACAGGAACTCAAACCTTTAATC
>NC_069402.1:1617563-1625105 GCF_026875155.1 Cherax quadricarinatus | reverse complement strand
AAATTAAAATTAAAAGAGAACGTTGCCCCTATACAGGCGAAGACAAAGAAAAACAAGAGGTTAAAAACACCCAAATTTATATCCGTAATATGAAGAGAAGTAGCAAACATCAGTTTTAAACTAAAGGAATCTTACAGCATTCATCGTGGGAAAGAACTAAAAGCAAAAATGAAATTGAAAGAATCCCAAAATATTTCTTTTCTTATGCCAAATCTAAGTCGAGAACAGCATCTAGTATTGGACCCCTACTTAAACGAAATGGTCCTACATAGATGACAGCTGAAGTCCCAATACGACTCGGGTTATAGCTAGCCGCTAACCAGACTGAGAGTCGAAGAGGGTAATGAATTTTTTATGAGCGGGGCAGAATCTGGTAGACTCAAACCCACCTGATATTATTCTGACGCCAAATGACTTCGAAAAGGCAAATAAAATGACATTACCATTGCACTCTGCCCCAGGCCCAGGCTCATGGAACTCCGTGATCATCAAGAACGCAAAAAACCCCTTACATATGCTTTTAACATCCTATGGAGAAGGAGCATGGACACGGAGGTCGTCCCACAGCTGCTAAAAACAACAGACATAGCCCCACTAAACAAAAGCAGCAGTTAAATCAGTAGCACTAACATCCAGTATCATAAAAATCTTTAAATGGTTCCTAAGAAGCAAGATCGGCACCCATCTAGATAACCCATCAGTTAAACAACCCAGGGCAACAGGGGTTTAGAGCAGGTCGCTCCTGCCTGTCCCAACAACGGGACCACTATGACAAGGTTCTGGTAAAAAGCTGTGTTTCACATGGCACAGTACTCGCTCCCATCCTGTTCCTCATCCTCATTCCTGACATGGACAGGGATGTAAGCCACAACACCGTGTCTTCCTTTGCAGATGACACCCAAAATTTGCATGACAGTGCCCCCGCTGAAGACACTGCAAGACTCCAGGCGGACATAACCAAATCTTTCAATGGGTCGCAGAAAACAATATGAAGCTCAATGATGAGAAATTTAAAACTAGTTCGATATGGAAAGTGTGTGGAAATTAAAACTATATCGGAGTATAAAACAAATTCCAACCACACAGTACAGCGAAAACTAATGAAAAAAGACTTGGGAGGATAATGCCAGAGAATCTCACTTTCAAAGACACAACACAGTATCAATCGCTCTGCTAGAAAAATGGGGGAGGGATAATGAGAACCTTTCAAAACTGGGGGATCCCAAACCCCCAAGACAACACTTTCAGGTCGCTTTTTTATTAGCAGAATATTGTTGCGCAATAACACCCTTTCAAGACAAGAAATTGCTGACCTAGAAAATGTCAGGAACCTTCATGGGCCATAACAAAAAAAAACCCTCAATTACGGGGGAACGCTTGAAGTTCCTAAACCCTGTACTCCCCTGGAATGCAAGGGGAGATACAGATTATTACACCAAAAATCTAAGGGGAGTACTCCCAAAAGCTTGCACACGAAAATCCCTCTCTGTGAAAGCAAAAGACTCCAGGCAATGCAAACCCCCCCAATAAAAAGCAGGGGCCCCCCAGCACGTAAGGACAACACAAAAATTTTCGGGGCCCCAAGACTGTTAAAACCCTGGCTAAGATCACTATCGTCTGATACAAGAAAAGTTAACAGGACTAAGGGGGCAGTTATTTATATAACAAGAGACAAAAAGGGGAAAAACACCACAGTATCGGCAGGGTTTTTGTTTCTGTTTTTAAATCATGGCAATTTTGTTTCCTTTTGCTCAGGTAGGACATAAACCTTTAAAAAACCCTCTCTCGATACAATGAATTTATTACATATTATATTATGTTGCCAAAACGAAAGTTTTTAAAAGTCAAAGGTCACCTCCCAGAGTTTCCCCCAACGACATGGATTTACTCGGGAAGTTCAGATTAATTTGGGGGGTGTCGGAAAAAATAAGTTCCCCTGAAACCGATTGGAATCATAAATAATGTTTTTGTCATCAAGTATTTAATTCTTAACTAACCGCTTTCTTTGTTTTTGGATCATACTGAAAAAATTTAACGGGCCTCTAGTTGTGCTTCTCCACTGTTTTTCTTTAAATGTAAGAGTAACTGTGGCCCCCTTAAAAACTCTCTGCTAGCAAACTGGTTGTGATGGACAAATTTATTATGTGCTCAGGGGGGACGGGGAAATTTTTGGGGCAACATCTTTTTTTGGGAAATTTTGGGGGATTTTATCTGGCCTATGCTTTCTTTTGGGTTAATTGCTTAGTTCAATTGTGTTTTGGGCCCTTTCCCTCACGATGTAATCAACATCAACCGCCCCTTTGGTTTTTTTTTAAATCCCTATGTAAATCTCGAAACACTTAATGGGGTTTTTTGGGGACTTGCATAGAGTCCCAAACCCCCCGGGGGTGCAACCCGGTACTCAGGTTGTTAGCTTTCGCGCTCCCACTGTAGTATGTTAAAGAATTCTTTATTTTTTTTTTCAATGAAGGGCACTCACCCACATAGTTTTTCCCTCGGACTAGGGGGCTAAGTGAGCTCCTTTGTTTCTAGCCCCTTGGTTCAACCCCCAAACAAAGGAAAACCCCAAAAAGTTTTTTAAGCGATGTTGGGGACTCGTGAACATTTGGCCTGAGGGTTGGGGGGAGGGGGAGGGTGTGGGTGAAGCCCTGGGCTTTCTATACAGAATGTTATTCCCCCCTTTGATAATCATCACAACAAATATCTTTGGGAGCGCAGCTAAATTGCCGGGAACTTTGGGTGAATTTGGACTTTGATTACTAGTGAAACACAAATATGTTGTTTTTTGAATTTGGCTGTAGGGGGCTCACCTTCACTCAACCGCCTCTCTCCCCCCCTTTCCCCGATTTGGAACTCAGTTACCTCTATTTATTAGGCTAGAGGCGGTATTTCCCAGACCAAAAAATCTTGAGTGCCCGTGTCATCCTCTGGCCGCACTCCACTCTCTTAAGAATATTCTCCTTTGCCTACCTGCCTGCTACAAGCAAATACCAAAGGGGTTACACGGGTTAGCAAGCACATTCAAGCAGGTTTAAAAAACAGCTTTCCAAGCTAGCCAGAACAAGAAGGTAGCCTGCAGTTAAGCTTCTTAAGGCCACGTATACTTTACTTTGCAGTGCTGCTGGCATACCACTGTTTCCTGTAGGGGCTTATTTAAAGAACAATAAAAGAGCTTTGCAGAAATTTAAATTTTTAAAGGGGCATCCAAGGTTTTCACTAAAAAATAGAAGTTTGTGCTAAATGTTAATGCGCAGTTTTGTTGAACTTTTTGCAGAGTGGATTTCATGATTGGACTTTGTGCACCATCATACCTACGTAGGCTTAAAATGAGGAGGAATTCTGGCCTGCTGGGTGACCTTAAAAAAGGGCCTTAAACCCGATCCCTTACACCCATACTGGTGTGTCCGTGAGGTGAATGTCCTTCCTCGATTTCCTATTCCCCTGTATCCCTTATCATCGCCATTATCAAAATTTGGGAAAAGGGCGAGTTTAACCGACCGGTAAACAGCACCCCAACCCAGCCGTGAAGGTCAAGACACTCGTTACATTCTTCTGAATCCCAGAATGCCTTTGTGCTTCTAATTTTCCCGGCCGTACCTTCGGTGTTTTTAAAACTCTTGTGTGTGATTTTGTGACTGGGGTTTTTACCTAGTGAAACACGGGAATTTTTTTCCCGTTTTGAAATAGTATTTGGGTAACTCCTTCGGAGACGGTTTTTTTAAAGTTTGTGCTGATTTTTTGTCCACAGAGTAAAAATTTGTCTGTTTCCTAGACACTGTGTAGCTGTGTTAAGTGCTGGGGGTTTGGAAAATTTAACGAGTAGTGCAATTTTGGGTAACCCCGGGGAACGACTGGGGCCCCCGGAAAGACCTTAAAAAATCCCTGGACCGCAGGCCACTACCCCATATTCCCTGTGTCTAGCGGGGTGTTACCCCTTCTTGCCCCCTTCTATTGCCGGTACCCTTTACCCCATCCCAGTGTGAAACTCCTGTCACTATGGTATAGTATTTTTGACGTAGATGTGGTAAAGGGCAGTTTTGAAACATTTTTAGAACGGTGGGAAAAAAGAACGGGCCCCAGGAAACTTGCTGAAAGCAATATAGGGGGGCGCACACCCCCCCAAAGCTGCGGGTTAGTTTCCAAACAACATGATAAAGAGCCCAAAGTTTAACTGGTTTTTCGAAGCTGTAAGAAACCTAAGAAAACGATCAATTTTGCCCCCCGATGAGGAAAACTACGTCTTTGTGCCTAATGAATCAGAATTTATAGACAAATTCTCACTCGCGAATATGCCAAAACATCAAACCCCAGCAGCCCCCCCAAAGGGCACAAAAAATTTATTGTATCTACAACTCAACAAGCACTCGAACCCCAAATTCGGCGTCAGAGCAAGTGCAAGCCCTCGTCGATTTTCCCAAAGGGTCTGATATTGCTGAGTGGACGGGCCAGGGGCTCTCCCACGCTAGTTCACAACGCGCAGCCTCAACAGACGCTATTACATTGCATTGACAGACCCCTAAACGTCGTGTTATAAGTGTCAACGCTGGGGGCCACTTTCCCGGGAAAAATGCCCATTAAGTCCACTGGTGTGCAGTGTGTCCCAAATGCTCACCCTTTCTGAACGGTGTTATGAAGACAAACAGAAACAGATGGGTAAACAATGTATCAATTGTAAGACCTCGGGATCAAAACGCCATGCTGACTGCAGTGTGAGGGCGATCCACCCAAACCAACGCACTTCACCCTTTCCCCCCTCATAATGCCCCCCCAGTACCCCAGGTACCTCGGGTCGGGAATTTTTGCTCATGCCTGCCCCAAAAGGGGGTTGAGCCCCCTCCCCTGGGGAGCACGTCAACAACCTCCATCAGTCGGCTGTAAATACCGCCTAGCTGAGTCATGACAGTCCCAAGGAGTCATGCCCGGGCCCCTTCAGCCCCCAATTTTCCCAAAAGTCTTGCTTCTGGGGTATACAACCTGATTCGCGCTAAAAGTCGGGAAACACAACAATTTTCTCCTAAAAACAACAACTTAACAAACAAGGAAAGATGTGTAGAGTGTCCCCAATAACAAGACTGCAAATTTGTGAAAGCAATTTAAAAGGCGCTGAACAAGGTGGGTGGGGGTGTTCAATTCAGAATGACGAAATAATACTTGGTTGATAACTGAAGTAGCTCATAATGAAGGGCTAGGGGTGTCAATGATTTAGTAATATGATGCCCGTAATATAAGTGGGGGTGAAGGGTGATAGGGGAAGGGGTGTTATAAGTTATAATAGTGATGGGTAATAAAAATTGTGGGGAAGAGGTGATGAGAGCGGGGGTTTTGTCTATAATTTGTAAAGTGATGAGGAATTAGTTGGGGTGAAGAGTGTGAGAAGGGGTGGTGTCTAATGTTAGTAAAAGTGATGACGAATATAAGTTGGGTGAAAGTTTTGTGAGGCGTGGTGTTAAATTTTTAATAGTGAGGCGTAATATAAGTTGTGGGGAAGAGTGGGGGAAAAGCGGGGGTTTTGCTAAAATTTTAAAAAAAGTGATGAGCGTAAATAAGTTGTGGTGAAGGTGTGAGAGGGGGTGGTTCTATAATGTTAGTAATGTGATAGCGAAATAAAAATGGGGGTGAAGAGTTGATGAGAGCGGTGGTGTCTATAATGTTAGTAAAGTGATGAGCGTAATATAAGTTGGGGTGAAGAGGTGATGAGAGCGGGGGTGTCTAAAATGTTAGTAATGTGATAGGTAATATAATTGGGTAAAGAGTGTGGAGAGGGGTGGTGTTAAATTTAGTAATAGTGATGAGGAAATTAAGTTGTGGTGAAGAGTGTGAGAGAGCGGTTTTTCTAAAATGTTGTAAAAGGAAGCGAAAAAATAAGTTTGGTGAAGAGTGTATAAGCGGTGGTGTCATAATTTTTGTAATAGGATAGCGAAATTAAGTTGGGGTGAAGGTGTGATAGAGGGTGGTGTCTAAAAGTTGAAAAAAGTGATGGGGCAAAATAAAATTGTGGGGGAAGAGTGTGATGAGAGGGGTGGGTCAAAAAAGTTAGTAAAGTGATGAGCGTAATATGTGGGGGGAAAGATGTGTAGAGGGTTTTGGGTTCTATATGTTGTAGTAGTGATGAGCGAAATAAAATGGTGGGGCGAGTGTGTGGGGTTTGTACATAGCATTAATGTTAATACAATACTTTTTGATAAATGAAATAAACACAATTTTTGGTAGTGGCGGGGATACATTTGTAGTGTTGGTGTAATTTTAGTGGGGAGGGAATGTGGGGTGGGTCACCTTCATCATTCACACAAAAAGCGTCGTGCTTGGTTTACGAAGCTCCCACGGGGCCCTTCAACTAAGTGCACTTACAAAACTCATGGACAATGTAGCACTGGGTTTTTTGGTTCTGCTATTTATATGAAAATTTTTTCTTTGTGGGTGAGAAATGATCCAGGACTAATAAGGATAAAAACTCGTAAAATTTTCTATATTAAGTGGAAATTGCATCACTTAAAAAAAGACTTCCTGCCTTCATCATAAAGAAACCCACCGAACCCTTTGTTGTTTTTCTACAAGAGTGCAGAGTCCTGAAAAACCCCAACCCCCCAAATTCCCATCTTTTTTGCATATAACCTAAAATCACAATCTTGTGTTCTATTATTAAAAAATCACTTCCCTCAACTTCTTGCACACAAAAAAAAAGGGGGGTTACAATATCAGGTGTAGGATTTATAGGGGAACCGCTCTAAAAATTTTTTAACTTGTACGCCTGCTATAAATTTAATTCTTGGAGCTCCCAAACTTGTGCCCATTTGGCCTACTTTATTATTGGCGTTTACATGCGGACACAAAGATTGGAAACTCACGTTTGGTATCGTAAGGTAATCAACTGTTGTACTCTTAAACAGTCATATAATGTCCCAAAATTTTAGGTGATCTTAGCCCACACATATTATGGAGGGGTCCTTGATTGTGCCTGGGGTTCACTTATTTGCCCGCTGTGAGCCTTCCTTGTAAAAATATAATCTGATCATTTCCCAGGCTAAATCACTAGATATTTGGGGAATACATCCTTCCCGGTGGGGTATTTAAACGGAAAAAGTTTTAATGTTCCCCCCTGTCACATGATGCCTTTGTTTCCCCTTGGACTGATGGGTATAATTTCCTTTGGTGTTCCTCGTAAGACCTTTAAAAAGACTTGTGAGCATATTCAAAAAACTTAGAGCCGCCCCTTTAAACCCCTTGGGACTCTAACCCAACAAACTTCCATAATAATCATACCTCCCCTTCAAAAACCATACTTTTACATTTATTCTAAACTTCGTAAATGAAAGCTCTGCTCCCAGACAGGCCGCCTTAAAAAACCTTTCCCCTGGAATGCTGGGCTTTCCAAACTGCCCCTTTTGCTGCCAGAAGCGTTGACGAGCTGCCAAACAACGGGAAAAAAAATTTGTCAACGGTCTTAATTCACACCCCCCTTAGCCGGGGTTGGAGGGGGATAAATAGAATTAAGGGTAACAGAACTGGGCAATCGCGCCCCTCTCCTTTACATAGGGCGAAAGA
>NC_069402.1:1557563-1612563 GCF_026875155.1 Cherax quadricarinatus | reverse complement strand
CCTCTGCTCGAAAGCTACAGTATCCCCCCGAAAAAATTGAAATACCATCTGTTCCCAGTGATATCCTTATTCCTCCTTAGTGTTCCATAAAATATCGCTGCCAGGGCCCTAATTCGCTCCCCCACCGGCGTTCTCCGTAAAACTCGCGAAGTATACACGAAGTCGGCGACCAGATAACCCATCGCATTCTGTACCGGCACCCCAACCCCCCACATCCAAGCTTAATGCCCGTAAAATACAAATACCACCCCCACCCACCATACATAAAACCCTGCAAAACCACTCTCTCACTGGTTCCAACCTTGCACAAAAATATACTGCATGAGAAACAGTGCCAATATCCCCACACTCACAACATTCCCTTCCCTCCTGCACACGCCTATTACCTAACACCTTCCCTTCAGCAATATATTATGGAGAAATTTAAACATTGCCTACCGCACCACAGCCTTCAATTGCAACCCTTTAAGGCGTCCCCTTATATCGCTCCATGCATACATCGGATACAAACCCATAACCCTAGCAACTACCTCCCCACCACCCACCCGAGCCAGTGTACCTTGACCCCGCGTAGTTCCCTTGCATAACACAACAACCTCAACATTCCCTCACACACATGAACATCCCTACCCCTCACCCAACGTACTAAGTCCCTTCTCACCCATGCCAAGCCTGTACCTGTGATTCTACCCTCCCTCAAATAACTGTGTTTAACGTACATACCCAACAAGCTTTGATGCAGCGCCATTAACCCCAGCCCTCTCTGGCATACCGGTAGACACACAACATCTCTCGACAACCAGTCACAACCCAAACCCCAAATATGTCGATACACACGCTTCAGCAGACGCTTCTCGTCACATGTTTCTCATCACATGCCACAGCTTACCATACAATATCACATTCACCACAATAGCACGCTGGTGCAGCGTCAAACCCCTTGTATGCAAACCCGCCAATCTACCCAAAAACCCTATCCACTGCTTCTTTCGAATTCACCTTCCGTGCCTCCAGGAGATTTCCCATGTGAACAACCCCACATACCTTAAGTCGACTTACCAGGGGCCAACCTTCACCCTGAAGATTGAGACACTTATGCAACATATGGGAATCATTTGAAAAACCGACAAGTTGAAGATTGAGACACTTATGCAACATTGATTCCCATATGTTGCATAAGTGTCTCAATCTTCAACTTGTCGGTTTTTCAAACCATTCATCACAACCTACACCCTGTTCGAATACCCCACCCACCCTCAATAACATCGACTTATCCCTATTAAGCGTCATCCCCGTTGCCATGCCAAAACTCTCCACCAACTCACTAACCCTACATAAATCTTCAGACCTTCTAAATAGCACTGTAGTGTCATCAACATAACCTACGATCCCCGGTTCCAGACACCCCATCCCTCTCCATCCCTTTCTGTACACCCCAACGCACAGCCCTATAGAACGGGTCTTGGAGCAATGCAAAGAGAAGCTATGACACAGGGCATCCCTGCCTTAAGCCCCGTTCTATCCTAACAGGTTGACCTAGTCTACCATTCACTTGCACCCTAACCGTTGCCTGCTCATACAACACCTTAGCCCAACTGACGATTTTCCTCCCAAACCACTGCCATTGCATAAACTTCCACAACGCCTCACGCTCCACACAGTCATATGCCACATGCCAATCTAATGCTAAAACCCCACCCTCCACTTTCATCTACAAACCTACGTATAATCCCCTGCCCCACACACATTGAATGCCCAGGCACTCCATATTGACCCTCATCCAAAACTCTGTCAAGAACGCCTTTTAACCTATTTCCTAACACTTTAGCAAAGATCTTGTAATCACCACACATTAACATGATCGAACGATAGTCATGCACACATTCACAAGACTTCTTTTTAGGGATCATGACCACTACACCCGTTCTCTGCTGTTCCCCCAACCTGCCCATGGTTTTCATGGTATTAAATAACGCCACTAAAATGCCACGCATACATTCTCAGTTTTCCCTATAAAAATCACAAGAGATGCCGTCAATACCAGGCGATTTACCCATACTCATCCCCTCCACTGCCATCCTAATCTCCTTCTCACTTATAGGCCCTCTCAATTTCAATCGATCCCTATGCACTAGATTATAGTTTACCCATTCACCCATTGAGCCTAACACCTCACAATTAACCCCCACACTTTAACCATTCTTCTCATACCACGCATCCACATAACAACCCATACCCTCTGTTGACGAAAGCACCTGCCCCTGACAATATCCCGCCAATTGCTCTTGTACCCGCAAACTCATCGTTTCTGTTGCCCTATGACGTATCCCCTGTTCTTGCAAGACGTACGCTGATGGACAGTCCCCCATAAGACCTCATCAAGGCCCGCTGCAACCCTCGCAGCATCAAAATTGCGATTTTGAATATCCCTAATCCGTTGCTTCAAACCCTCAATCTCACTCATCGGATATGCACCCCCCTCCCATATAGCATTCCTGTAGTTGACCCTCAAGGTAATTTAAAATCCCATATTGAAACCGCCATTCTTCTTTTCTCCTCTTCTGATAAAAATCCCTCACCTTCCCTTTACCGACCGTGTCCCACCACCCAAGGACATCAACCACCCCCATCCATCAGCCCACCACCTCCTCCAAGCACACTCAAAAGATTCCCTCCCTTCCCCCCTGTTTTCAATAACCCAACATTTATCTTCCAGTAACCTCTGAAATGCTTAGGCAAACCCTCCCAATTAAAGTCCACCAGAACCCCTCGATGATCAGAGAAGCTTACATTCAACGCACACACACTGCCCACCCTCACCCCCCGAGATACATAAATGCGATCAAGCCTCTCCGCATAATGCATAATCACACTTCATCGTATGCGTCACTTCGCCGCTCACCTCCCCTCCAGCATCCACTACATTCACACCTCGCAACAGATCCCCTAAAAACCCCGAAAAAAAAATTTCCCGCTAGGCTCCGCATCCTTACGTCATACAACACAGTTCCAATATAATTGTAATGCCTGGCAGCAATCTTAAATGGTAGACAAGGACATCCCTAAAGAACCTATTTTTAACACCCATGTCCCCTTCCGCCAGCCCATACACCCCAATGAAACCCACCCGAACTCCCCCCACGTACCATCCACCCTAACCACCCGTCCCTCCTCCCCTAATAGCGCCACACCACCTTTCAGTCATGTAGAACAACCCATGTACATGTTGTATCCAGTAATTGACAATTCACCTAAAGTTTTATAATTATGTTCCTGCAAGAACACAAGGTCTGGCACATATCTCCTCAAATAACCCTCTAGAACTTTACATTTGTCCACTGCCTTCAACTCATTAACATTTAAAGTAAGGCACTTGAAGGCCGTAATGGGAGCTTACCTTTAGGTACCCTAACACACTCAGAACCCTGGCGAAAATCCCCACCCCGCCCCCCACACTTCTCATCACCTTCCCCTTGCTCATGCTCAATATTCTTTAAGCCACCTTTATCTCTAGGCATTACATCATGCCAGGCTTTCTTCCCAGTCCTTTGCCCAAGCGTCAAAACATCCTCACTATCAGAAATGACAGCCGTCCTTTTGCGAGAGCTATGCTTCTCACTCTTTGCCTCCTCCTGGGCATCTTCCCTGTGGACCTCCACTGCCACACTCTGAACCCGCCCCTCACCACTCACATCCTTCTCATTGAGGCCTCCCACCTCTGCCTTCACACTCACGGTATCCAAACCAGCATTGGCCACATTATACACCGAAACATCCAATAAGTCGTTCAGGGCCTCCTGAATTGTAGCTTCCAAAACATGGTGAACAATTGCAGACTCTTCACCACCCGTCGCCTACACCAAGCCTATGTCCTCATCAAGTCCAATGAGTGTCACACACTCAGGCGACGACGACTCCTCCCTCTCCACCTCCACACTCCACACCTCCCGTGACGAAGGCTTACGTTGTGTCGCCGTTGCGTAAGTCAGCCGGTTCGTAGTATCATCAGACCTCGCCTCAGCCTCAGGTCTACCACGTCACATTGGACAAAGCGCTGCTATGTGGTCGTACGCCCCACACACATGGCACATACGCCTCTACCTGTGTATGTTATTTACACCTGAGTCCGGAAGTCCTCCATTCCCACATATGATGGAATAGGATGCTTCAGGGACATTTTAAGGGAAAACGTCCCTTCAGGGAAGCCAACTAGTGGCCCATCTCGCCAACGTCCCAATGTCGCCATATGAATCGTCCCATATCTTCCGAACACATGCCATAAATCACTCTCATCAGCCTCGAAAGGCACATTATGCACCTTGACCCAGATGTAGAATCTTGATACGTCATGAAGACGGACACTAACGCCAGGGGTAACCGGCTTAACCACCTCCTGATACTTGGCCACCATGTTTTCATATGTGCTGCTCAGCCGGAACTTGACGAAATTCGTGCCACACCTTTCAGTGAAACACTATCAAGGTCTTCATTAGCGATGCCGTATGTGTCCCGCAATATCGCCGTCAGCAACATATTGGTATTCAGGGCACTGAGCATGCCCCTCACCAGTTCCACACAGTGTTGACACGTCTGCGGCCACTCTCCGCCATGATGAAAGTACTGTCTCCTGCCACCAGGGGTCAAAGTGCAGCTCTCTACCCGAGGGTCGAGAGACGAATGTCAAACCTTGATTATCATGCTACGAGCATGAGTTCAGGCCGCAAACCTTCGTTATCATGCTACGAGCATGCGTGAACACCACAAATCTTGGTTATCATACTACGAGCATGTGATCAGGCCACAAACCTTCGTTATTATGCTACGAACATGAGTGCAGGTCACAAACCTTGGTTATCATGCTATGAGCATGTGTGCAGGCCACAAACCTTGGTTATCATGCTATAAGCATGAGTGAAGGACAAAAACCTTCGTTATCATGCTAAGAGCATGTGTGCAGGCCACAAACCTTGGTTATCATGCTATAAGCATGAGTGCAGGTCACAAACCTTGGTTATCATGCTATGAGCATGTGTGCAGGCCACAAACCTTGGTTACCATGGTACGAGCATGAGTGCAGAACACAAACCTTCGTTATCATGCCATGAGCATGGGCACAGGGCACAAACCTTGGTCATCAGGCTACGAGCATGCGTGCGCCCCACAAACCTTGTATATCATCCTACGAGCATGTGTGCAGGCAACAAACCTTAGTTATCATGCTACGAGCAGGTGTGCAGGCCACAATTCTTGGATATCATGCTACGAGCATGTGTTCAGGCCACAAACCTTGGTTATCATGCTACGAGCATGAGTGCAAGCCACAAACCTCGGTTATCATGCAATGAGCATGCGTGCAGGCCATAAACCTTGGCTATCATGCTACGAGCATGAGTGCAGGCCATAAACCTCTGTTATCATGCTACGAGCATGCTTGCAGGCCACAAACCTTGGTTATCATGCTACGACCATGAGTGCAGGCCACAAACCTTGTTCATCATGCTACGAGCATGTTTGCAGGCCACAAACCTTGGTTATCATGCTGCGAGCATGTTTGCAGGCCACAAACCTTGGTTATCATGCTGCGAGCATGAGTGCAGGCCAAAAACATTGATTTGGTGCTACCTGGAGTTTACCTGGAGAGGGTTTCGGGGGTTGTAGCATGCAAAGAGTACGTAACCTTTATTCGGCGCATGTACACACCCTCACTGAAAGACTATCTCCCCCATCCAGCGAACCAGGTGCTAATGGTTAGCGATGGGGCCCCATCGTTCAATCAGTACCCAGGTTCCAGCCAATGAGAAGATGGTTTTGGCAATCGCAGAGGTGTTGTGGGTACCACACACCTGTCTGCCCTTGTCATTCCCATTCTAGAACTGGTTGAAGCACGGTGTGCTCTCTAGTGGCTTCTATTCTGCCTTGCTTATCGTGGAGTGCACTAATACCTATCGTTGTACATAGTGTATATAGTGTACATAATTCTGTTCTTACTTAGTGAAGGATAATATAAGTCAAAAGTTTTTTCTTCTGTGTTTATTTTGCTCCCCTTACACTCAGGATAACAGGCCTTTGGATTCCTGGGATGTAATATGGGTAACCTGTCCGGGAGCTGGAGCTGGACTTAGAGCACGGGTTGAGCCTAGGGTGACGCTGGAAGCAAGAACATTGTGTAGCTTGCTGTCTGGCATTGCGTAAGTTTTGCCAACGCTTCACAAACTTTGCGTGTCAATTGCCTTGCTATTGTATGATCGTTGACAGCTCGCTACTAGCTTGCTCGGTGTGCTCGCTTTGCTACAGTCAATCTTGTTGTTGTGTGAAGATTTTGCAGTCAGCTTTGCTATTGTGTATCAGCCTTGCTAAGTGTATGTGCATATTCTGCAGTCGTACTGTCCATAGCTAAGCGTGTCTTGCAAATAACGTGTTACATTGGGATACGAGTATTCTACAGTCGTACTGTGCTTAGCAAATAACTTATTGGTTAGGGTATGCCACCTAGACGAGTCAGACGTCTGGTGTCGGAATACACGTTGGTAAACCTGCCTAAATTTTCCCTACAGCGTTGTTGGCAAATTGCTCGTTCCATTGGCATTGATTACGAACGCTCACTCACAGCTGCGTAGCTTAGCACTCTTACAAGTATCAAACTTCGGGAAGAGGAGATGGCACATCAGACTCCTCCCTCTGCGGGAGCCAGGAATAAAACCCCGATGTTCTCGCAGGAGGGAAATGATACATCAACGGAGCAAAATCGTCAGTCTCGTGCAACAGGGTTGCCTGAAAGCGAATCAGCGGCATTGGCACTTGAGTTGGCAAAAATCAATCTTGAGCAGACTAGGGAACAGAGGGCATATGCCAGTTTTTACAGGTTGTAAATTATTTTAGTTTACAGAAAGCAGTACAGCTTGTTCCCCGCTTCAATGAAGCAGAACCAGACCAATTTCTCGAAACTTTCGAAAATGAGGCTCGAGCCTTGAGGTGGCTGGAACAGCACTGGGCGTCATTGGTTCACAGCATTGTTTGGTAAGGCACAGAAATTTACGTTAGTGTTAAATGACACTGATTTTTCCAATTATAAAGTAGTGAAGACAACATTTCTGGGAGCATATCAATGCATCCCAGCTAAGTATAGGAAGTCATTCAAGTTAGGCAGACGACAGCTTGGTCAATCCCTGGTGGATTTTGTGCAACAGCAGACCAAAGCTGTTACCAGCTGGTATAAAGCAAGTGGTGTTGTTACCTTCGATGATCTCATGCAGCTTGTCCTAGTTGACAACCTGCTGGAGTCTGTTGGACCAGAGGTTAGTCTTTCTGCAGGATCGTATCTTAACCACTGCATTGGAGGCAGCCAGGTTGGCTGATACCTTTGAAACCAATTGCTCCTTGTCCGAGCGGTCCCATCTCTGTTCAACAGCCTGGCACTGGCCGAGATCATCAATGCTGGAGGATGAAGTGCCAGCCGGAGGGAGAACGTCTATGTCAAGCAACTAAGTCACCTGGTGAGCCATGCTACTTAACTTAGGGTCCACCTGATGAGCGACAAACCCCTCAATATGGTGCAGCTCGACAACAGTATCCAGAGCAACACCAGTTGCAGCGTCAGCATGGAGTTAAGAGCAAGCCTGTCGTCTGCTTCCTCTGTAATAAAGTAAGTCACATCCGTCCCAACTGCCCCCACAAACCCCAACCTATAGGGAAAATCTATAGTGTCCCTGGTAACATGTCCCTGAAAGAAGTAGAGAAAGGGATGGTTCCTTATTACTGTCAGAGTCGTATTTCCCTTCAGGAAAACTCAAAAACAACTGAAGTCAGAACCTTTAGAGATACTGGAGCATATTGCTCACTTATAAGAAAAGGAGTATTTCCCCTTTCTGAACACACTTCATTACAATCCTCTGGTTTGCTGGTAGCATTCGGAGGAGCGATCTTTTCTGTACCCTTGCACAGAATCTATGTACAGTGCAAATATTACACTGGATACTTGACTGTGGGTGTATCTGAAGGATTCCCTATGAAAGATGCCATGTTATTACTGGGTAATAACATTACCACTACTAGTGTATGTCCTGAACCCATAATGATTAATTCTTCTCCGGTGTTGGCCATAACTAGGGCAACATCCCAAGGGTTGTCTGGCAAGAATGCTGACCTATCCTTGGACGACTCTGGTCTCGGAAAAGCCAATTAGTTTTACGAGGAAAACTGGCCAGAGCCTCATAAATTAAGTAAACAGACCCAGATTAAGCCTTCCTGTTCTAGGGTTGCAGGATTGCCAGATAATTATTTCCATGCCCGAGGGACTGTCCTTCCGGGAGGAACAGCGAAAGGACCCTTCTTTGAATTTCGCTTTTCAGGCAGCCATGGGTAAATCCTTTTCGGATCATCTGGTCAAGTATAAACTTAAAAACGACTATTTGATCTGCACAGAGACTGGTAAGAAGATAGAGGGCCGGCAACTGTCAGACAGGTTAGTGGTTCCAACAAAGTTTAGACCTCAAATATTGAATATAGCTCATAATACTTCATTAGGATGTTACCCAGGAATTACTAAAACATTATATAGAATCACAAAAGAATTCTATTGGCCAAAATTAAGGCAGGATGTGAAGAATCATATCCGATGTTGCCGAGAATGTCAGCAA
Source organism: Cherax quadricarinatus (assembly GCF_026875155.1). NCBI lineage: Eukaryota > Metazoa > Arthropoda > Malacostraca > Decapoda > Parastacidae > Cherax > Cherax quadricarinatus. The sequence continues at coordinate 1,603,927 of NC_069402.1, read as the reverse complement.
GTAGGGAAACCTGGACGTTCTATTAAACCTGCACCTCTCCAGCCTATACCTGCTGATGGAGAACCTTTTGCAGAATTAATTATAGATTGTGTAGGACCACTACCTAAGTCAAAGTCTGGAAATCAGTACTTATTTACCATTATGGATAGAGTAACTAGATAACTAGAAGCAATTCCCATGCACAGTATTAATACTAAAGTCATTCTCAAGGCTTTAACAAGATGTATTTCTTGTTTTGGCATTCCTAAAACTATTCAAAGTGATCAAGGTACTAATTTCACTGCCAAAGCATTTAGGGAAGCATTAACTAGGTTAGGGATAATCCACAACTTATCCACTGCCTATCATCCTCAGTCCCAAGGCGCCTTGGAAAGATTCCATCAGACGTTAAAAATCATGATGAGAACTTTTTGTATGCTGTTTTCAATAAGAGAAACTGTGCAGGAGTCTACCGGGTATAGTCCATTTGAGCTGATCTTCGGGCACAATGTACGAGGTCCTCTTCGGGTGCTCAAAGTAGAATGGATGGGAGAAGACGTTAGCTCAACACTCTACAACCCGTCTTCAAGGTTGCAGGTGGCACGTCAGTTAGCCAAGGCTAACCTAAAGGCAGCTCAAAACAAGATGAAACAGAGGTATGACAGAAATGCACAACTCCGCTCCTTCCATCCAGGAGACAAGGTGTTGGTGCAGGAACCTATACCTGGCCACACCTTGAAAGCTAGATTTACGGGACCTATGCAAATTGTAAATAAGTTATATGATGTAAATTATGTGGTATCTCCCCTTGATAAGACCTCAAAAACTAAAGCTTACCACATTAATCAATTAAAATATTTTCATACACAAGATAAAGTCCCAGTAATGACTCTGTTCTCTACATCTGAGGACGACTCTAACTCTTTGCACTCTATTTCAAACTTCCAAACTCTGCCCTTTAATGGAGGGACTGTCTGAAACTCAAGCAACAAGTTTAACTAAGCTTCTACAGTCATACCCTGATATTTTTTTTGGATGTGCCGAAAAAACGTACATTAGCTTATCATGACATAGATGTGGGAAACTCTAAACCTATTAAACTCTCCCACAGAAAGCTAATCCTGAAAAGCAGAAGCTACTTCAGCAGGAAGTAGAATTTCTGTTAAAGCATGGTTTAGTGGAGGAGTCATCTAGTCCATGGGCTTCACCGTGCATCCTTGTTAAAAAAGCTGATGGAGGGTTTCGTATGTGTTCAGACTACCATAAGGTGAATGAGGTCACAATCACAGATGCTTACCCTCTTCCTCGTCTAGATGACGTAATAGACTTTGTGGGTAAGGCTACTTTTGTGTCCAAGTTAGATCTCCTTAAAGGTTATTATCAGGTACCTTTGACGGATAAGGCGAAGGAAATCTCTGCCTTCAAAATTCCAGGTCATTATCGATATACAGTTACCCCCTTCGGAATGAAAAACTCCCCCTCTTCATTCCAGAAACTTATCCATCAGGCTATTAAAGGACTTGAAGGCACAGCAACCTATTTAGATGACATCATAGTGGTGTTTGGTACTTGGGATCAACAGCTATTTAGCCTTAAGGCTCTCTTTGAGACCTTCCAGAGTTCCCATTTAACTTTTAATTTATCTAAGTCTTCCTTTGGCCAGGCCACTGTTACTTTTCTGGGCCACGAAGTAGGTAGTGGCAAAGTTGCTCCTAAATTTGCTGAAGTTCTTGCCATTAAAGATTACCCAATTCCCCATTATAGGAAATGTCTTCAACGTTTCCTAGGCATGATAGGGTTTTACAAAAAATTCTGTAAAAAAGTTTCAGATATTGTAGCCCCCTTACCTCTCCTACCAGTCACAAAGTTCCTTTTAATTGGACCCCAGAATGTCAAAATGCTTTTACGAAAGCAAAAAGATTATTGTGTACTGCACCCATTCTTTCGTCTCCAGACTTCTCCAAACCTTTCTCATTACATGTTGATGCTAGTGAGTCTGGGGTTGGGGCAGTACTGTTGCAAGACGGGGACGAGGGGTTGCAGCCTGTAGCATTCTATTCATCAAAGTTCCAGCCTCACCAGAGGGCTTACTCTACTATTGAAAAAGAAGCCCTCGTGCTGGTACTGGCTTTGGAGCATTTCGATATTTACGTGGGCCAGACTTCGCAGGTGGTCACTGTCTATAGTGACCACAATCCTCTGGTATATCTCGAAGCCATGAAAAACCACAATACAAGGCTCATGAGATGGTGTCTACGACTGCAACACTATTCTCTCAGAATATCACACATTGCCGGCAAAGAAAATAAGTTGGCGGATCCATTATCAAGAGTATTTTAGGTTAGGATGAGTTAAGGACCTGTGGTGACCAGTTTAAACTCTTTTTTTTTTTTGTCCATTTGTGTGTTTTTTTGTGTGTTTTTTTACCGTCCGCCCGTGTCTTTGACCTACATAGGTGAATTTCATTTATTTCAGTTTTTATGAAATATGAGTTATTTCACCATGATCATGGCGGCGACTTGCTGCTTAATACTGTACTTTCTTTGTTTCTCATTACTATCCTCCATTATTTTTGTCATGTCATTTTGTATCATTTAAACACGAAAACGTATTGAAAAGCAAGACACATACCGTTGAATAAATCTTTCATAGGACTACTTATCTTTCTGCTTAATCTTTCTCAATTCAAGCTTTGATAATACTAGAAGAGAAAAATAGTCGTAAAGAAAGTTTTTTGTACATAGAATTTTTTTTTAATACTGTCAGCATTTCGCTACGATGCTCCAGTACAGTGCTCACTAAAATGGTATCATGCTGCTATTTGGGAGTTACTACCCCTCAGGGAAGGTTCCTTGATGTTGGTGAGGGGCTCTTGATTTAGGGAATTGGATCTGTGCTCCAGTTCCCCGAATTAAGCCTGAATGCCTTCCACATTCCCCCCCCCCCGGCGCTGTATAATCCTACGGGTTTAGCGCTTCCCCCTTGATTATAATAACAATAATAATGGGAGTTACTACACAGCAGAGTGGCTCCTAAGTGTAAAATTAAAGAAGGGAAGCCTGATGCTCACAGGACAAAGCCTGAAATTTAGATGTGGGTGTTGTGTCTCCATCAATCAGAGAACTAAAGCCTTTAGAATTCACCGAAGAACTTGGCCATCACCTCTTCAAGGAATGTGCGCTGATGCTACTGAAGGGCTCTTGGCTAAAGGAATTAAAGCTATCCTTCCTTTCCTCGAATCAGACTTTATAGCACATGGAAGCACATGGCTTCTTCCGAAAGGAAGAGGCCATGTGCTTCCATGTGCCTCATGTGGAGCAGACTTCTGGCGACGAAGCTCCGTGAACATTCACTGGACTCTCTGGACTCTCTGGGTTCTTGGGACAGCGAAGTAAGCAAAACCTGCCGGGGCAGTAAAATGGGATGGATCAAGAAACGCTCATCCCAACCACAGATATACAGGATGAAGAAGGTTGGCAGGTATCAGGAGCTTCGAAGTCCAAGAGGAGAGACAGTGTTACCTTGCCTTAGCTCGAGAAAGCTAAGCCATCCGCAGGTAACAAATTCAAGTTGATAAGCAAAGGACACCACGACACTGTCTCAAATTTACCGCTAACCTACGAAAACCATACCATTAACTGGACAACACAGACACAGTGACAGTAACTTCTAACCGCAGTTTTATGTGAACTTTCGTCTACCACTCTTCTTAGACGGTATATCACTGATGGTATGTCACATAACCCAAATATTATCGTCACCACCGCCGACATAAGAGGTGGAGTCGTCATGCTCAATACCAGTGACTACAACACCAAAATGATAGACCTTTGCATGACCAGTCTACTTACGAATCCATCAGCACACAATACAAAACCTATACAAAACCGACAAATACTCAAGCGCATTAGTGAAGGGAAGGAACTTCTGTACTTGATACCCAGCAACCCTAAACCAGCACAAATGTATGGTTTACCTAAGACCCATAAACACAATATTTCTCTCAGACCAAACACATCGGGAATAGGCAGTGAACCATACAAACTAGCCGGAGTTCTTGTGAAACATCTTTCCTGCCTTCTGGGGACCATCAGCCCCAGTCATCTAAAGCATTCAGATGACCTCAACCGCATCAGAGACCTCTCCATCCGAAACAAGAAACTAAGTAGTTTGGGCACAACTTCCCTCTTCACTAAAGTACCCACCACACAAGCTATGGACGTTCTATGACGTAAAATCAATCAGAACCTTAATCTTTGTTACGACTATTTACTGCGTAACTTAAATAAAAAGTCCTGGCTCCTAAAGGGTAAATCCTGGTATGTTCAAGGGCATGTATATTACCTTGAAAAAACAACCACTGTAGGGCCAGAATATACCATCATACAAATTATGAAGCATAAATTTAAATAATCAATATATTATAAGGAAAGGCACAAAAACTCACCTATACAAAAATGTAATATATATTAGTCATAAGTATATGCAACCTACAATCTACTCTACTACAACAAACGTCACCGCACTCCAGTTCAAATTTGGCTCACTAGCACACTGCTACTAGTGAGTAAAACAAAATATATAAACATTTATAAACAGGGAGGCTCCATGTACGCTGAGGTCAGTGGTCAGTACGATGAGATCAGTGGTCACGTGTGGTCATACCTGCCTATAAGCTCTTAGGAGTTAGCGTGGGCTGTTACCAAGCACCATGGCTTGTTGTAGTGTTTTAGAATCTCAGGTTCAAGTGTTGAAGAAGGAGATTCTACTTCTTCAGGAGGAAAATAGGAGGCTGAAGCTTCGCACAGACGAGTTTGGGAGTGAGTGTGAGAAGGATTTAGCTGGTAAGGAGGAAATGGTCACCAGCAGTGATGGTGGCAGCCGCTTAAGTGGCAAGTGGTTCACAGTTCAGGAAGAAGGAAGATGAGGAGAGTTCATAGAGAAGATGTGAAGGTAGGAAATCGATTCTTTGTTCTCCAAGACGAGTGTACTTCAGTGGTTAGTGAGGTTGAAGGTACCACTGATTCCCCTGCTAATAAAGGTAAGAATATTTTAATAGTAGGCAATTCTCAGGTAAGATATATGGACCATGCATTTTGTAACAGAGACAGAAAGGTCAGACAGAGAGTGTGTCTTCCAGGAGCTGGTGTTGGTGACATACTCAGCAGGTTGGATAATATTATGGCAGGTAATGGGAACAAGCCCATTATCTGCCTTAGTGCTAGAGGTAATGACATTGGGAAGGGCAGGAGAGAGGAGCTGCTGGATAAGTACAGGTCAGCCATAGAAGTAGTCAGATCTAAGGGAGGGATCCCAGTCATATGTAGCATCTTGCCTAGAAAGGGAGTGGGCAATGAATGGATGTCTAGGACAATTGGTATAAATTGCTGGCTAGACAGGTACTGCAAGGAACTTGCAATTCCATTCATTGATAACTGGGACCTATTCTTTGGCAAACATGATATGTATCCAAGGGATGGGGTTCATCTCTCTGGAGATGGAATGGTTGCATTAGCCAATTCGATTGAGAGGGTAATTGATGACTTGTCTAGGAATTTAAACTGATAGATTATAGAGGTATGGGTGTTTGTGGGAAACAATCAGGCTGCAGCATTAGGGTTAAAAACAGCAGTTATTACCGGGATACCTCAGGGATATGTTTAAAAGACAATATCCAAAATAAAGTTGCTAGTAATGGCAAATCAATTGATCAACAAACAAAGAGAGATAGTAGAGGGCAACGAGTGACTAGCTCCCTTAAGGTCTACTATACAAATAGTAGGAGTCTACGAAATAAGATAGATGAGCTAAGATTACTTGCAAGTGTAGGTAATATAGATATTATTGGTATAACAGAGTCCTGGTTCAACCTGAAAGATAGAGAAATACCTTCTGAATGCAACATACAGGGTTATAAACTATCCCACACTGATAGGATCAACAGGAAGGGTGGTGGTGTGGTGATGTATGTCAGAGAAAATTTAAATTGTCTTAGACATGATATAAGATTAGCAACATCTAACACAGAATCTGTTTGGTTACAGTTTCTCGAGGGACGTGACAAATTAATTTTGGGTGTGATTTATAGGCCCCCAAACCTTGATAGGGAGTGCAGTAAGCTATTATGGGACGAAATTCATAAGGCATCTAGATATGAAAATATTGTGATAATGGGAGATTTTAACTTTAGACAAATTGATTGGAACAATATGATAGGAAACCTTGAGTCTAGTGACTTTCTTGATACGGTTCAGGATTGCTTTTTATAACAGGTTGTGACAGAACCAACTAGAGGAAACAATCTGCTTGACTTGGTTCTTGCCAACAAAGATTCACTAATTAATAATCTTGAGGTTAGTGATGAGTGATCACAAATCACTTAGTTTCAATGTATCATGGAATTGCCCAGATAGCTGCAATCAAATCTCTGTCCCAGATTTTTGCTTGGCCGACTTCATGGGACTGAAAAATTGCCTGGGTGGGCTAAATTGGGATGTCCTGACTATGGGTCAGGTAGGTGATCTTGGTTACCAATATGACTTTTTCAGAGCATAGTTTTAGCTGCCCAGACAACTTTTGTTCCGAGTAAGGAAATTAGATCTAACAAAAATGATCCCAAATGGATGAACAATAGATTAAAACATCTCATTGGTCAAAAGAGAGGCATATATAGGCGTATGAAAAGAGGGAAAAAGAGAGAAATAAAAAAAGGAATAAGAAAAGCAAAAAGGGATTATGATGCTAAGGTAGCAAGGGCTTCAAAGACTAACCCAAAAGGGTTCTTTCGGGTATACAGAAGTAAGATTAGGGACAAGATTGACCCACTTAAAAGTAACTCTGGTCAGATCACTGACAGTGATAAGGACATGTGTGAAATTCTCAATACCTACTTCCTCTCAGTTTTCATCTAGGAAAATACTAGCCATATTCCTAAAATAATAGATTATGTAGAACAGGACGATAATAAACGATGCAAGATTGTGGTAACTAGTGACATGGTTCTCAGACAAGTAGAGAAACTAAAACCTAACAAATCCCCAGGTCCTGCTGAACTGTTTGCAAGGGTGTTAAAGGAATGTAAAGAGGAACTTAGCATACCTTTGGCTAATATTTTTAACATATCACTACAAACTGGCATAGTTCCTGATAAGTGGAAAATGGCAAATGTAATACCTATTTACAAGGCAGGTGACAGGTCCTTGGCTTCGAACTATAGACCAATAAGCCTTACTTCCATAGTGGGAAAAATTTATGGAATCAATAATTGCCGAAGCAATTTGTAGCCATCTTGATAGGCACAGATTGATTAATGAATCTCAACACGGTTTAACAAAAGGGCGTTCCTGTCTTACGAATTTGCGAACTTTTTTCACTAAGATGTTTGAGGAGGTAGATCATGGTAATGAATATGATATTGTGTATATGAACTTCAGTAAGGCTTTCGATAGAGTTCCACACCAGAGGATATTGAGGAAACTTAAGGCACACGGAATAGGAGGAGAATTTTTTTCCTGGGCAGAGGCATGGTTGACAAATAGGCAGCAGAGAGTTTGCATAAATGGGGAGAAATCTGAGTGGGGACACGTCACAAGCGGTGTTCCTCAGGGGTCACTGTTGGGCCCGTTGTTGTTCACAATTTACATAAACGACATAAATGAGGGAATAAATAGCGACATAAGCAAATTTGCTGATGACACCAAAATAAGCCGTCCAATTCATTCTAGTGAGGACAATAGAGCACTCCAGGATGATTTGAATAGACTGACGCAATGGTCGGAGAAGTGGCAGATGCAGTTTAATATTGACAAATGCAAAGTTCTAAATGTTGGACAGGACAATAACCATGCCACATATAAACTAAATAATGTAGATCTTAATACTACTGAGTGCGAAAAGGATTTAGGAGTTCTGGTTAGCAGTAATCTAAAACCCAGACAACAGTGCATTAGTGTTCGCAATAAAGCTAACAGAATTCTTGCCTTCATATCTAGAAGTATAAATAATAGAAGTCCTCAGGTTGTTCTTCAACTCTATATATCCTTGGTTAGGCCTCATTTAGACTATGCTGCTCAGTTCTGGTCACCGTATTACAGAATGGATATAAATGCTCTGGAAAACGTACAGAGGAGGATGACAAAGATGATCCCATGTATCAGAAATCTTCCCTATGACTGAGGGCCCTGAATCTGCACTCTCTCGAAAGGCGTAAAAAATGGAAAACAGGAATAAATAAAGGGGATGTAAATAACGTGCTGAAACTTTCCAGCCAAGACAGGACTCGCAGCAATGGTTTCAAGTTGGAAAAATTCAGATTCAGGAAGGATGTGGGAAATCACTGGTTTGGTAATAGAGTTGTGGATGAGTGGAACAAACTACATTGTGTAGTTTTGAAAATAGGTTGGATAAATACATGAGTGGGTGTGGGTGGGTGTGAGTTGGACCTGACTAGTTTGTGCTGCTGGGTCTGGTGCCGTGCTCCTTCCTTGAGTGGAGGTGACCAGACTGGGTGGGTCATTGGGCTTATCCGGGGGGTGGGTCATTGAGCTAATCCGGGAGGGAAACACGGACCTGCTCCGCATGGGTCAGTAGGCCTGTTGCAGTGTTCCTTCTTTCTTATGTTCTTATGACACTCTCCCCCCTTGTTCTGCCGGTCTGTCTACCAGCAGTCAAAAACACCATATGAATACTCTCCCAAAACTTAAAGAGGCCTCTGCCTTACAGGTAAACATGAGAGTACATAAGGACAAATAATGTGGTATAAACTTACATATCAGATATAGACAGAGATGTAATCCACATCACCGTGTCATCCTTTGCAGACGATACTAGGATCTGCATGAGACTGTCATCTATTGAGGACACCGTTAACCTCTGAGAAGATGTAAACCAAGTTTTCCAATGGGGAACGGAAAACAATATGATGTTCAATGAGGACAAATTCCATTTGCTCCTTTATGGAAAACTGGAGGAGATAATAACTAAAACAGAGTATACTACAAACTCTGATCATACAATAGAGTGGAAAAAAATGATGTGAGGGACCTGGGAGTGGTAATGTCTGAGGATTTCACTTTCAAAGATCACAATAGTGCCACAATCACAACTGCAAAGAAAATGATAGGATGCATAATGAGAACGTTCATAACAATAAATGCCAAGCCAATGATGATCCTTTTCAAATCACTTGTTCTCTCTAGGCTGAAACACTGATGTACATGAACATCTCCGTTCAAAGCAGGTGAAATTGCAGATCTAGAGAGTGTACAGAGAACCTTTACTGCACATATAAGTTCCATCAAACACCTCAAATACTGGGAACGCCTGGAAGCACTTGACTTGTACTCGCTGGGGAGAGAGATATATCATAATCTACATTTGGTATATCTTAGAAGGAATGGTCCCGAATCTGAACACAGAAATCACTCCCTACGAAAATAAAATGGGGGCATTTTGCGATGCAAAATACCCCCAATGAAAAGCAGGGGCGCCATTAGTACACTAAGAGAAAAAACCGTAAGTGTCCAGGGCCCAAGACTGTTCAACAGCCTCCCACCAAGCATAAGGGAAATTACCAATAGGCCCCTGGCTGCCTTCAAGAAGGAGCTTGACAGATACTTAAAGTCGGTGCCGGATCAGCTGGGCTGTGGTTCATACGTTGGACTACGTGCGGCCAGCAGTAACAGCCTGGTTGATCAGGCCGTGATCCACCGGATAGACCCCCACCTACTTAAACCAACACCAAACCATGACGACTTCTCCCAGCCGCCGCCCTTCTCATACTACCACACCAACATTTCACCTGCTCCTGTCTCCTGGCCACTCTGCCTGACTAGGAATAATACGCGTCCGGTTTCAGAATATATCCCGGAAAATGACATTATATATGGAGCGTTTTTTATAAAATATTTCTACTGGAGCACACTGCCTAATAATCTTCCTCTACCTCTCGGAGATTTTGACCTGATTGAGCTCTGCATTAATTTCAACGGTTTTCCTTTCAATAACAGTCTCTACAAATAAACCTTTGGGATGAGAATGGGGTCCCCCAACAGTGCCGTCTTAGTCAACTTGTATATGGAAAAGAGCTCTTCAAAACATTAATTCTCCATGCACCAACATCACTCCTAACAAAGTTATAATCCTTCCCGATGTAAATTTAAAGAAATATTGCACATCTGCAGCGGTTCTCAATTGACCAAGAACTGCTTGTATAAATTAAAAAAAGGAGAAGCTACGGAGCCTCGGTGTCCAGACTGCGGCAAGAAGCATCATGCCTGGAACCTGCACAGCCTGGAGAGGCTCCGCTGTGTCAAGGCAGCATGGAAAACCTCGGATGTTCAGCCTCCAGTATCAAGTGGAGCACTCATCACTGAGCAGCAGCCTCGTCCAAAGTAGTCTACAGTATCATGGAACCTAGGGTCACTTTCCCGGCTACAGCGATGAAGGAAGCCTAGGAAACATCGACGGGGTCGCCGACTTGCTCAGCCAGCTTCAGTATTCCGACAGGACAACGGCAGCCGACGGGTCCAGTTCTGCAGGAACAGACTACAGTTAACGAGTCAACCCCCGCAGCACCACAAGAGCCACCAGTGAGGGACATTGTAGCTCAGGAGAACATAGTAGGTCATCCTCTATTACCCCAACAAATGATGTCGACAATAACGCTCTTCACCGATATCATATGCAACCTAGTAGACTCAGAAGAAAACAGAGACATGCAGAACTATTGTGAAGACCTTTGTGAACATATGCATGATGGACAAAACAGAGTCCATGCATTTATTTGCAAATTTATCCGACAACAACCCAACACAAAATGTTTTGCCGAGAAATGCACAGGTTCTACAGCAAGAACCTGATCGAGGTCACGAAACAGCTGAATTAGATCGACGTCTTCATGATCCTCAGATGGATGATCTTAGGATTAAGACCCTTGTCAGGACGTAGTTCCTGACGAATCAAATAAAAAATATTCTGTATTAGGACTGAAGAAGCCACTCGTGGCGAAACGTTTCCTTTAATAAATGTCCTGAAGTGCAGATAAGTGTCTTTTTCCACACATCAGGTACTAATCAAACCCAGCCCATTTCACTAATGTATCTCTACTTACACTTAGGCACATTACATACATGTATATGTATACACACAGATTTAAATTTTCTCCTATTTGTCTAAATAGTTCTTGTTATTTTTATCTCATTTCATCTCCATGGGGAAGTGAAAAAGAATCTTTCCTCCATAAGCCATGCGAGTCGTCAGAGGCGACTAAAAGGCCGAGAGCAAGAGGCTAGTAACCCCTTTTGCTTTATAAATTACTAATAATAATAAGAAAAATTTTATTCAGCTGGGATATTTGAAAATGTGTGGACGTAGTGAAGATGATAAGAAAGAGATGATTGGCAATGTTATGAATGTAAAGAAGTTGGATGTTCTAGCTGTAAGCGAAACGAAGCTGAAGGGGGGTAGGGGAGGATTAAGTCAGGAGTATCTGAGTGAGTTACAGCTAAGGAAGGGGTAGCAATAATGTTGAATGATCAGTTATGGAAGAAGAAGAGGGAATATAAATGTATAAAATGGCCGATGTCTTAATACAAAAACATTGTCCATCGTCTTTATAATTCTTCTCAAGATGGTAGACTTTTACCGTCCTCGGAAGATTATCCCACACACCAACAACTCTGTTTGAAAACCAATACTTACCTACGTTCTTTTTTAATCTAAATTTATCTAACTTAAAACTGTTATTTCTATTTCTTACTTGAGTCGATTTCCTAAGTACGTTATTTATATCGCAAATGTTTATGCAAATCATCCACTTTCAGTAGTGACGTGTTCTTGTTCAGTGATGGGGTGTTCTGTTGGGTGGTGAGGTGTTCTTGTTTAGTGGTGGGGTGTTCTGTTGAGTGGTGAGGTGTTCTGTTGAGTGGTGAGGTGTTCTGTTGAGTGGTGAGGTGTTCTTGTTCAGTGGTGAGGTGTTCTTGTTTAGTGGTGGGTGTTCTGTTGAGTGGTGAGGTGTTCTGTTGAGTGGTGAGGTGTTCTGTTGAGTGGTGAGGTGTTCTTGTTCAGTGGTGAGGTGTTCTTGTTTAGTGGTGGGGTGTTCTGTTGAGTGGTGAGGTGTTCTGTTGAGTGGTGAGGTGTTCTGTTGAGTGGTGAGGTGTTCTTGTTCAGTGGTGAGGTGTTCTTGTTTAGTGGTGGGTGTTCTGTTGAGTGGTGAGGTGTTCTTGTTTAGTGGTGGGTGTTCTGTTGAGTGGTGAGGTGTTCTTGTTCAGTGGGGGGTGTTCTGTTGAGTGGTGAGGTGTTCTGTTGAGTGGTGAGGTGTTCTTGTTCAGTGGTGAGGTGTTCTTGTTTAGTGGTGAGGTGTTCTTGTTTAGTGGTGAGGTGTTCTTGTTTAGTGGTGAGGTGTTCTTATTGAGTGGTGAGGTGTTCTTGTTCAGTGGTGAGGTGTTCTGTTGAGTGGTGAGGAGTTCTTATTGAGTGGTGAGGTGTTCTGTTGAGTGGTGAGGTGTTCTTATTGAGTGGTGAGGTGTTCTGTTGAGTGGTGAGGTGTTCTTATTGAGTGGTGAGGTGTTCTGTTGAGTGGAGAGGTGTTCTTGTTTAGTGGTGAGGTGTTCTGTTGAGTGGTGAGGTGTTCTTGTTTAGTGGCGAGGTGTTCTTGTTTAGTGGTGAGGTGTTCTGTTGAGTGGTGAGGTGTTCTTGTTTAGTGTTGAGGTGTTCTGTTGAGTGGTGAGGTGTTCTGTTGAGTGGTGAGGTGTTCTTATTGAGTGGTGAGGTGTTCTGTTGAGTGATGAGGTGTTCTTATTGAGTGGTGAGGTGTTCTGTTGAGTGGTGAGGTGTTCTTATTGAGTGGTGAGATGTTCTGTTGAGTGGTGAGGTGTTCTTATTGAGTGGTGAGGTGTTCTGTTGAGTGGTGAGGTGTTCTTGTTTAGTGGTGAGGTGTTCTGTTGAGTGGTGAGGTGTTCTTGTTTAGTGGTGAGGTGTTCTTGTTAAGTGTTGAGGTGTTCTGTTGAGTGGTGAGGCGTTCTTGTTTAGTGGTGAGGTGTTCTGTTGAGTGGTGAGGTGTTCTTGTTTAGTGGTGAGGTGTTCTTATTGAGTGGTGAGGTGTTCTGTTGAGTGGTGGGGTGTTCTTATTGAGTGGTAAGGTGTTCTTATTGAGTGGTGAGGTGTTCTGTTGAGTGGTGAGGTGTTCTTATTGAGTGGTGAGGTGTTCTGTTGAGTGGTGAGGTGTTCTCATTGAGTGGTGAGGTGTTCTGTTGAGTGGTGAGGTGTTCTTATTGAGTGGTGAGGTGTTCTTATTGAGTGGTGAGGTGTTCTGTTCAGTGGTGAGGTGTTCTTATTGAGTGGTGAGGTGTTCTTATTGAGTGGTGAGGTGTTCTGTTGAGTGGTGAGGTGTTCTTATTGAGTGATGAGGTGTTCTGTTGAGTGGTGAGGTGTTCTTATTGAGTGATGAGGTGTTCTGTTGAGTGGTGAGGTGTTCTTATTGAGTGGTGAGGTGTTCTGTTGAGTGGTGAGGTGTTCTTGTTTAGTGGTGAGGTGTTCTTGTTCAGTGGTGAGGTGTTTCTGTTGAGTGGTGAGGTGTTCTTGTTTAGTGGTGAGGTGTTCTTGCTTAGTGGTGAGGTGTTCTTGTTCAGTGGTGAGGTGTTCTGTTGAGTGGCGAGGAGTTCTTGTTTAGTGGTGAGGTGTTCTGTTGAGTGGTGAGGTGTTCTGTTGAGTGGCGAGGTGTTCTTGTTTAGTGGTGAGGTGTTCTGTTGAGTGGTGAGGTGTTCTTGTTTAGTGGTGAGGTGTTCTTGTTTAGTGGTGAGGTGTTCTTGTTTAGTGGTGAGGTGTTCTTGTTTAGTGGTGAGGTGTTCTGTTGAGTGGTGAGGTGTTTCTTGTTTAGTGGTGAGGTGTTCTTGTTTAGTGGTGAGGTGTTCTTTTTTAGTGGTGAGGTGTTCTCTTGAGTGGTGAGGTTTTCTTGTTTAGTGGTGAGGTGTTCTTGTTTAGTGGTGAGGTGTTCTTATTGAGTGGTGAGGTGTTCTGTTGAGTGGTGAGGTGTTCTTATTGAGTGGTGAGGTGTTCTGTTGAGTGGTGAGGTGTTCTTATTGAGTGGTGAGGTGTTCTGTAGAGTGGTGAGGTGTTCTTGTTTAGTGGTGAGGTGCTCTGTTGAGTGGTGAGGCGTTCTTGTTTAGTGGTGAGGTGTTCTGTTGAGTGGTGAGGTGTTCTTGTTTAGTTGTGAGGTGTTCTGTTGAGTGGTGAGGTGTTCTTATTGAGTGGTGAGGTGTTCTTGTTTAGTGGTGAGGTGTTCTTGTTTAGTGGTGAGGTGTTCTTGTTTAGTGGTGAGGTGTTCTGTTGAGTAGTGAGGTGTTCTTATTAAGTGGTGAGGTGTTCTGTTGAGTGGTGGGGTGTTCTTATTGAGTGGTGAGGTGTTCTTATTGAGTGGTGAGGTGTTCTGTTGAGTGGTGAGGTGTTCTTATTGAGTGGTGAGGTGTTCTGTTGAGTGGTGAGGTGTTCTCATTGAGTGGTGAGGTGTTCTGTTGAGTGGTGAGGTGTTCTTATTGAGTGGTGAGGTGTTCTTATTGAGTGGTGAGGTGTTCTGTTGAGTGGTGAGGTGTTCTTATTGAGTGATGAGGTGTTCTGTTGAGTGGTGAGGTGTTCTTATTGAGTGATGAGGTGTTCTGTTGAGTGGTGAGGTGTTCTTATTGAGTGGTGAGGTGTTCTGTTGAGTGGTGAGGTGTTCTTGTTTAGTGGTGAGGTGTTCTTGCTTAGTGGTGAGGTGTTCTTGTTCAGTGGTGAGGTGTTCTGTTGAGTGGTGAGGTGTTCTGTTGAGTGGTGAGGTGTTCTTGTTTAGTGGTGAGGTGTTCTTGCTTAGTGGTGAGGTGTTCCTGTTCAGTGGTGAGGTGTTCTGTTGAGTGGCGAGGAGTTCTTGTTTAGTGGTGAGGTGTTCTGTTGATTGGTGAGGTGTTCTGTTGAGTGGCGAGGTGTTCTTGTTTAGTGGTGAGGTGTTCTGTTGAGTGGTGAGGTGTTCTTGTTTAGTGGTGAGGTGTTCTTGTTTAGTGGTGAGGTGTTCTTGTTTAGTGGTGAGGTGTTCTTGTTTAGTGGTGAGGTGTTCTGTTGAGTGGTGAGGTGTTCTTGTTCAGTGGTGAGGTGTTCTTGTTTAGTGGTGAGGTGTTCTTGTTTAGTGGTGAGGTGTTCTGTTGAGTGGTGAGGTTTTCTTGTTTAGTGGTGAGGTGTTCTTGTTTAGTGGTGAGGTGCTCTTGTTCAGTGGTGAGGTGTTCTGTTGAGTGGTGAGGTGTTCTGTTGAGTGGTGAGGTGTTCTTGTTTAGTGGTGAGGTGTTCTTGTTTAGTAGTGAGGTGCTCTTGTTCAGTGGTGAGGTGTTCTGTTGAGTGGCGAGGTGTTCTTGTTTAGTGGTGAGGTGTTCTTGTTCAAAGGTGACGTATTCTAGTTCAGTGGTGAGGTGTTATTGTTCAGTGGTGAGGTGTTCTTGTTTAGTGGTGAGGTGTTCTTGTTTAGTAGTGAGGTGTTCTTGTTCAGTGGTGAGGTGTTCTTGTTTAGTGGTGAGGTGTTCTGTTGAGTGGCGAGGTGTTCTTGTTTAGTGGTGAGGTGTTCTTGTTCAAAGGTGACGTATTCTAGTTCAGTGGTGAGGTGTTATTGTTCAGTGGTGAGGTGTTCTTGTTTAGTGGTGAGGTGTTCTTGTTTAGTAGTGAGGTGCTCTTGTTCAGTGGTGAGGTGTTCTTGTTTAGTGGTGAGGTGTTCTGTTGAGTGGTGAGGTGTTCTTGTTGAGTGGTGAGGTGTTCTTGTTGAGTGGTGAGGTGTTCTTGTTGAGTGGCGAGGTGTTCTTGTTTAGTGGTGAGGTGTTCTGTTGAGTGGTGAGGTGTTCTTGTTGAGTGGTGAGGTGTTCTTGTTGAGTGGTGAGGTGTTCTTGTTTAGTTGTGAGGTGTTCTTGTTTAGTGGTGAGGTGCCCTTGTTCAGTGGTAAGGTGTTCTTGTTCAAAGGTGACGTATTGTAGTTCAGTAGTGAGGTGTTATTGTTCAGTGGTGAGATGTTCTAGTTCAGTGGTCAGGGATTATTGTTCAGTGGTGAAGTGTTCTTGCTCAGGGGTGAAGTGTTCTTGTTCAGTGGTGACGCACTCTAGTTCAGTGGTGAGGTGTTATTGTTCAGTGGTGAGGCGTTCAAATTCAGTGATGAGATAATATTGTTCAATGGTGTAGTGTTCTTACTCAGTGGTCAGGTGTTCTTGTACAGTGGTGAGGTGTTCTTGCAGGAGTGGTTAGGTGTTCTTGCAGGAGTGGTGAGGTGTTCTTGCAGGAGTGGTGAGGTGTTCTTGCTTAGTGGTGAGGTGTTCTTGTTCAGTGGTGAGGTGTTCTGTTGAGTGGCGAGGAGTTCTTGTTTAGTGGTGAGGTGTTCTGTTGAGTGGTGAGGTGTTCTGTTGAGTGGCGAGGTGTTCTTGTTTAGTGGTGAGGTGTTCTGTTGAGTGGTGAGGTGTTCTTGTTTAGTGGTGAGGTGTTCTTGTTTAGTGGTGAGGTGTTCTTGTTTAGTGGTGAGGTGTTCTTGTTTAGTGGTGAGGTGTTCTGTTGAGTGGTGAGGTGTTCTTGTTTAGTGGTGAGGTGTTCTTGTTTAGTGGTGAGGTGTTCTTTTTTAGTGGTGAGGTGTTCTCTTGAGTGGTGAGGTTTTCTTGTTTAGTGGTGAGGTGTTCTTGTTTAGTGGTGAGGTGTTCTTATTGAGTGGTGAGGTGTTCTGTTGAGTGGTGAGGTGTTCTTATTGAGTGGTGAGGTGTTCTGTTGAGTGGTGAGGTGTTCTTGTTTAGTGGTGAGGTGCTCTGTTGAGTGGTGAGGCGTTCTTGTTTAGTGGTGAGGTGCTCTGTTGAGTGGTGAGGCGTTCTTGTTTAGTTGTGAGGTGTTCTGTTGAGTGGTGAGGTGTTCTTGTTTAGTTGTGAGGTGTTCTGTTGAGTGGTGAGGTGTTCTTATTGAGTGGTGAGGTGTTCTTGTTTAGTGGTGAGGTGTTCTTGTTTAGTGGTGAGGTGTTCTTGTTTAGTGGTGAGGTGTTCTGTTGAGTAGTGAGGTGTTCTTATTAAGTGGTGAGGTGTTCTGTTGAGTGGTGGGGTGTTCTTATTGAGTGGTGAGGTGTTCTTATTGAGTGGTGAGGTGTTCTGTTGAGTGGTGAGGTGTTCTTATTGAGTGGTGAGGTGTTCTGTTGAGTGGTGAGGTGTTCTCATTGAGTGGTGAGGTGTTCTGTTGAGTGGTGAGGTGTTCTTATTGAGTGGTGAGGTGTTCTTATTGAGTGGTGAGGTGTTCTGTTGAGTTGTGAGGTGTTCTTATTGAGTGATGAGGTGTTCTGTTGAGTGGTGAGGTGTTCTTATTGAGTGATGAGGTGTTCTGTTGAGTGGTGAGGTGTTCTTATTGAGTGGTGAGGTGTTCTGTTGAGTGGTGAGGTATTCTTGTTTAGTGGTGAGGTGTTCTTGTTCAGTGGTGAGGTGTTCTGTTGAGTGGTGAGGTGTTCTTGTTTAGTGCTGAGGTGTTCTTGCTTAGTGGTGAGGTGTTCTTGTTCAGTGGTGAGGTGTTCTGTTGAGTGGTGAGGTGTTCTGTTGAGTGGTGAGGTGTTCTTGTTTAGTGGTGAGGTGTTCTTGCTTAGTGGTGAGGTGTTCCTGTTCAGTGGTGAGGTGTTCTGTTGAGTGGCGAGGAGTTCTTGTTTAGTGGTGAGGTGTTCTGTTGATTGGTGAGGTGTTCTGTTGAGTGGCGAGGTGTTCTTGTTTAGTGGTGAGGTGTTCTGTTGAGTGGTGAGGTGTTCTTGTTTAGTGGTGAGGTGTTCTTGTTTAGTGGTGAGGTGTTCTTGTTTAGTGGTGAGGTGTTCTTGTTTAGTGGTGAGGTGTTCTGTTGAGTGGTGAGGTGTTCTTGTTCAGTGGTGAGGTGTTCTTGTTTAGTGGTGAGGTGTTCTTGTTTAGTGGTGAGGTGTTCTGTTGAGTGGTGAGGTTTTCTTGTTTAGTGGTGAGGTGTTCTTGTTTAGTGGTGAGGTGCTCTTGTTCAGTGGTGAGGTGTTCTGTTGAGTGGTGAGGTGTTCTGTTGAGTGGTGAGGTGTTCTTGTTTAGTGGTGAGGTGTTCTTGTTTAGTAGTGAGGTGCTCTTGTTCAGTGGTGAGGTGTTCTGTTGAGTGGCGAGGTGTTCTTGTTTAGTGGTGAGGTGTTCTTGTTCAAAGGTGACGTATTCTAGTTCAGTGGTGAGGTGTTATTGTTCAGTGGTGAGGTGTTCTTGTTTAGTGGTGAGGTGTTCTTGTTTAGTAGTGAGGTGCTCTTGTTCAGTGGTGAGGTGTTCTTGTTTAGTGGTGAGGTGTTCTGTTGAGTGGTGAGGTGTTCTTGTTGAGTGGTGAGGTGTTCTTGTTGAGTGGTGAGGTGTTCTTGTTGAGTGGCGAGGTGTTCTTGTTTAGTGGTGAGGTGTTCTGTTGAGTGGTGAGGTGTTCTTGTTGAGTGGTGAGGTGTTCTTGTTGAGTGGTTAGGTGTTCTTGTTTAGTGGTGAGGTGTTCTTGTTTAGTGGTGAGGTGTTCTTGTTCAAAGGTGACGTATTGTAGTTCAGTGGTGAGGTGTTATTGTTCAGTGGTAAGGTGTTCTTGTTCAAAGGTGACGTATTGTAGTTCAGTGGTGAGGTGTTATTGTTCAGTGGTGAGATGTTCTAGTTCAGTGGTCAGGGATTATTGTTCAGTGGTGAAGTGTTCTTGCTCAGGGGTGAAGTGTTCTTGTTCAGTGGTGACGCACTCTAGTTCAGTGGTGAGGTGTTATTGTTCAGTGGTGAGGCGTTCAAATTCAGTGGTGAGATAATATTGTTCAATGGTGTAGTGTTCTTACTCAGTGGTCAGGTGTTCTTGTACAGTGGTGAGGTGTTCTTGCAGGAGTGGTGAGGTGTTCTTGCAGGAGTGAAGTGTTCTTGCAGGAGTGGTGAGGTGTTCTTGCAGGAGTGAAGTGTTCTTGCAGGAGTGGTGAGGTGTTCTTGCAGGAGTGGTGAAGTGTTCTTGCAGGAGTGGTGAGGTGTTCTTGCAGGAGTGGTGAGGTTTTCTTGCAGGAGTGGTGAGGTTTTCTTGCAGGAGTGGTGAGGTGTTCTTGCAGGAGTGGTGAGGTTAGCTGCCTCAGATAGTGATGATAGCTTCCACTGACTATGAGCAGCTGTACCTTCAGTTTAAAGCCGAGTTAATGTATTGTATTGATACAGGCACTGGATGTTGTATCGATACAACCACTGGATGTTGTATTGAGACAGCCACTGGATGTTGTATTGATACAACCACTGGATGTTGTATTGATACAGCCACTGGATGTTGTATTGATACAACCACTGGAAGTTGTATTGATACAGCCACTGGATGTTGTATTGATATAGCCACTGGTTCTTGTATTGATACAGCCACTGGATGTTGTATCGATACAACCACTGGATGTTGTATTGAGACAGCCACTGCATATTGTGAAGGTACAACCACTGGATGTTGTACTGATACAGCCACTGGATGTTGTATTGATATAGCCACTGGTTCTTGTATTGATACAGCCACTGGATGTTGCATTGATGCAACCACTGGATGTTGTATTGATACAGCCACTGGATGTTGTATCGATACAACCACTGGATGTTGTATTGATACAGCCACTGAATGTTGTATCGATACATCCACTGGATGTTGTATTGATACAACCACTGGATGTTGTATTGATACAACCACTGGATGTTGTATAGATACAACCACTGGATGTTGTATTGATACAGCCACTGGATGTTGTATTGATACAACCACTAGATGTTGTATTGATACAACCACTGGATGTTGTATTCATACAATCACTTGATGTTCTGTTGATACAGCCACTGGATGTTGTATTGATACAATCACTGGATGTTCTATTGATACAACCACTGGATGTTGTATTGATGCAATCACTGGATGTTGTATTGATACAGTCACTGGATGTTGTACTGATACAGCCACTGGATGTTGTATTCATACATCCACTGGATGTTGTATAGATACAATCACTGGATGTTGCATCGATGCAACCACTGGATGTTGCATAGATACAGCCACTGGATGATGTACTGATACAGTCACTGGTTGTTGTATTGATACAACCACTGGATGTTGTATTCATACAACCACTGGATGTTGTATCGATACAATCACTGGATGTTGCATCGATGCAACCACTGGATGTTGTATTCATACAACCACTGGATGTTGTATAGATACAGCCACTGGATGTTGTAATGATACAGTCACTGGATGTTGTATTGATACAACCACTGGATGTTGTATTCATACAACCACTGGATGATGTATTGATACTACAACTGAATGTTGTATTGATACAACCACTGGATGTTGTATTGATACAACCACTGGACGTTGTATTGATACAGCTACTGGATGTTGTATTGATACAACCACTGGATGTTGTATTGATACAACCACTGGATGTTGTATTGATACAACCACTGGATGTTGTATTGATACAGCCACTGGATGTTGTATTGATACAGCCACTGGATGTTTATTGATACAACCACTGGATGTTGTATCGATACAACCACTGGATGTTGTATTGATACAACCACTGGATGTTGTATTGATACAACCACTGGATGTTGTAATGATACAGCCACTGGATGTTGTATCGATACAACCACTGGATGTTGTATCGATACAACCACTGGATGTTGTATTGATACAACCACTGGATGTTGTATCGATACAACCACTGGATGTTGTATTGATACAACCACTGGATGTTGTATCGATACAACCACTGGATGTTGTATTGAGACAGCCACTGGATGATGTATTGATACAACCACTGGATGTTGTATTGATACAGCCACTGGATGTTGTATTGATACAACCACTGGATGTTGTATTGATACAGCCACTGGATGTTGTATTGATATAGCCACTGGTTCTTGTATTGATACAGCCACTGGATGTTGGATCGATACAACCACTGGATGTTGTATTGAGACAGCCACTGCATATTGTGAAGGTACAGCCACTGGATGTTGTACTGATACAGCCACTGGATGTTGTATTGATATAGCCACTGGTTCTTGTATTGATACAGCCACTGGATGTTGCATTGATGCAACCACTGGATGTTGTATTGATACAGCCACTTGATGTTGTATCGATACAACCACTGGATGTTGTATTGATACAGCCACTGAATGTTGTATCGACACATCCACTGGATGTTGTATTGATACAACCACTGGATGTTGTATTGATACAACTACTGGATGTTGTATAGATACAACCACTGGATGTTGTATTGATACAGCCACTGGATGTTGTATTGATACAACCACTAGATGTTGTATTGATACAACCACTGGATGTTGTATTCATACAATCACTTGATGTTCTGTTGATACAGCCACTGGATGTTGTATTGATACAATCACTGGATGTTCTATTGATACAACCACTGGATGTTGTATTGATGCAATCACTGGATGTTGTATTGATACAGTCACTGGATGTTGTACTGATACAGCCACTGGATGTTGTATTCATACATCCACTGGATGTTGTATAGATACAATCACTGGATGTTGCATCGATGCAACCACTGGATGTTGTATTAATACAACCACTGGATGTTGCATAGATACAGCCACTGGATGATGTACTGATACAGTCACTGGTTGTTGTATTGATACAACCACTGGATGTTGTATTCATACAACCACTGGATGTTGTATCGATACAATCACTGGATGTTGCATCGATGCAACCACTGGATGTTGTATTCATACAACCACTGGATGTTGTATAGATACAGCCACTGGATGTTGTAATGATACAGTCACTGGATGTTGTATTGATACAACCACTGGATGTTGTATTCATACAACCACTGGATGATGTATTGATACTACAACTGAATGTTGTATTGATACAACCACTGGATGTTGTATTGATACAACCACTGGACGTTGTATTGATACAGCTACTGGATGTTGTATTGATACAACCACTGGATGTTGTATTGATACAACCACTGGATGTTGTATTGATACAACCACTGGATGTTGTATTGATACAGCCACTGGATGTTGTATTGATACAGCTACTGGATGTTTATTGAAACAACCACTGGATGTTGTATTGATACAACCACTGGATGTTGTATTGATACAGCCACTGGATGTTGTATTGATACAACCACTGGATGTTGTATTGATACAACCACTGGATGTTGTATTGATACAGCCACTGGATGTTGTATTGATACAACCACTGGATGTTGTATTGATACAGCCACTGGATGTTGTATTGATACAACCACTGGATGATGTATTGATACAACCACTGGATGTTGCATTCATACAACCACTGGATGATGTATTGATACAACCACTAGATGATGTATTAATACAACCAGTGGATGTTGTATCGATACAACCACTGGATGTTGTATTGATACAGCCACTGGATGTTGTACTTATTCAGCCACTGGATGTTGTACTTATACAACCACTGGACGTTGTATTGATACAACCACTGGATGTTGTACTGATACAGCCACTGGATGTTGTACTGATACAGCCACTGGATGTTGTACTGATACAACCACTGGATATTGTATTGATACAGGCACTGGATGTTGCATCGATACAACCACTGGAAGTTGTATCGATACAACCACTGGATGTTGTATTGATACAACCACTGGATGTTGTACTGATACAGCCACTGGATGTTGTACTGATACAGCCACTGGATGTTGTACTGATACAGCCACTTGATGTTGTACTGATACAACCACTGGATATTGTATTGATACAGGCACTGGATGTTGTATTGATACAACCACTGGATGTTGTACTGATACAGCCACTGGATGTTGTACTGATACAACCACTGGATATTGTATTGATACAGGCACTGGATGTTGTATTGATACAACCACTGGATGTTGTACTGATACAGCCACTGGATGTTGTACTGATACAACCACTGGATATTGTATTGATACAGGCACTGGATGTTGTACTGATACAGCCACTGGATGTGGTATTGATACAGCTACTGGGTGTTGTATTGATGCAACCACTGGATGTTGCATCGATAGAACCACTGGATGTTGTGTTGATAAAGCCACTGCATGTTGTATCGATACAACCACTGGATATTGCATCGATAGAACCACTGAATGTTGTGTTGATACAGCCACTGGATGAATAGACTGATGCAGTGGTTAAAGAAGTGGTAGATGCAGTTTTATATAGACAAATGCAAAGTTCTAAATGTTGGACAGGAAAATAACCAAGCAACATATAGACTAAATAATGTAGATCTTAATACTACTGATTGCGAAAAGGATTTAGGAGTTCTGGTTAGCAGTGATCTGTAACCGAGACAACAGTGCATAAGTGTTCGCAATAAAGCTAGCAGAATCTTTGGCTTCATATCTAGAAGCATAAATAATAGAAATCCTCAGGTTGTTCTTCGACTCTATATATCCTTGGTTAGGCCTCATTTGGATTATGCTGCTCAGTTCTGGTCACCGTATTACAGAATGGATATAAATGCTCTGAAAAACGTACAGAGGAGGATGACAAAGATGATCCCATGTATCAGAAATCTTCCCTATGATGATAGACTGAGGGCCCTGAATCTGCACTCTCTAGAAAAGCGTAGAATTAGGGATATAAATGAGGTGTGAGGTATAATTGAGGTGTATAAATGGAAAACAGGAATGAATAAAGGGGATGTAAATAGCGTTCTAAAAATATCTAGCCTAGTCAGGACTCGCAGCAATGGTTTTAAGCTGGAAAAAATTAGATTCAGGAAGGATATAGGAAAGCACTGGTTTGGTAATAGAGTTGCGGATGAGTGGAACAAACTCTCGAATACCATCTTAGAAGCTAAGACGTTGTGTAGATTTAAAAATAGGTTATATAAATACATGAGTGGGTGTGGGTGGGTGTGAGTTGGACCTGACTAGCTGGTGCTACTGGGTCAGATGCCTTAAGCAGAGGTGACCTGATTGGGTGGGCCGTTTGGTCTAAGCCGGAGGTTGACATGGGCCAGTAGGCCTGCTGCAGCGTTCCTTCTTTCTCATGTTCTTAAAGGATAAGAACCTCTCAGATCACATCAGTTCACCTCACCCATATAATTTCTTAGTCCTATGAAATCAGCCAAGAATAAGTCAGGGACACTAACTTATTCTTGGCTGACTTATGATCACTTTCCCGAAGCTTATCATTAACATCTAGACTGTTATTTAGTGATTCTTTGTTAGCAAGAACGAAGTCAAAGAGGTTGTTTAGTCTAGTTTCTGTTACAAACTCTTTTTAAAAACAACTCTGGAGTATATCATGAAAATCGCTAGACTCAAAATTTTCTGTCAAATTACTGGAATCAACACAACATTTTCGTATCTAGATGGGGTATGAATTATGTCCCATAGAAGTTCTTTATCAAGGTTTGGGGGTCAGTAAATCACACCCAAATTTAGTTTTTTTACACTTCTCCAGAAACTGCAGACAAAGGATTCAGTGTCTGTCGCTTCTAATTGTATATTTTGTCTAATGCAACAGTTTAAATTATCTCTGACATACTTCGCCACTCCACCACCTTTCCAATTAACCATACACAAATAACCCGTACATAAAAGAGAGAAGCTTACGACGACGTTTCGGTCGTCGTAAGCTTCTCTCTTTTATGTGCGGGTTATTTGTGTATCGTTCCAGTCACGGTATTGTGCCTTTTTTGTTATTCCAATTAACCATTTCGGTGTACACCAATTTAAAGCCTTGTATGTAGCATTTAGAAGGCAAATATTTCTCTGTCTCTTAGGTTATGCCAGGTCTCTGTTATAGCAATAATTTATATGCTTCCTGCTCATGCAGTTAATCTTCGCTCATCTATGTTATCTCTAACGCTCCTCCTATTAGTATAATAAACTTTCAAAGAGATAGTCACTCGCTGTGTCTTTTTGATTTACAAGTTCCATTGCATTTATTAGTAACTTTATGATGAACAAACTCTTTTGAACACATCCTTGAGGTATCCTGGCAATTTCTGCCACTTTCACCCCTCGTAGTCGAATCTAATTGTTTCCCACACACCCTTACCTCTATTATCTATCAGTTTAAAATCCTAGAAGGCTCAACAATGAACCCCTCGACACAGTAAGATAAGCTACTACTCCTGCCCAAGAGAGATGCACCCTTTCCCTTGTATACATATAATGTTTGCAATATATATTGTCTCGTGCAAGTCCTTTGCAGTACCTGTCTAACCAGCGGTTAGATAAGATAATATTTCGTTCGGATTTTTAACCCCGGAGGGTTAGCCACCCAGGATAACCCAAGAAAGTCAGTGCGTCATCGAGGACTGTCTAACTTATTTCCATTGGGGTCCTTAATCTTGTGCCCCAGGATGCGACCCACACCAGTCGACTAATACCCAGGTACCTATTTGCTGCTAGGTGAACACAGGACAACAGGTGTAAGGAAACGTGTCGAAATGTTTCCACCCGCCGGGAATCGAACCCGGGCCCTCCGTGTGTGAAGCGGGAGCTTTAGCCACCAGGCCACCGGGCCACCTTCCATTAATTGCCCTAGAAATCCATTGTCTACTCCTCTTCTAGGCAAAATGCTACTTATGATAGGGGCCCCTCCCTTAGACCTAATTAAATCTATAGCTATACTGTACTTATCCAGCAGCTCCTACCTCTGCCCTTCCCAATATTGTTTCCAGCAGCACTAAGGTCAGACAATGGGCTTGTTCCCATTCCCTGACATGACATTATCCAGTCTGCTATGTTACCAACACCAGTTCCTGGGAAACATCCTCTGTCTCACCTTCCTATTCGTTGTAGAAATCAAGGTTAATTTTAGATTACCTTTGAGTCACTGACCATAAAGATATTCCTAACTTTATCAGTCGTCAGTGGTCAGTCGTCACGTGAGGTCACAGACCCTGAGCTGCTTTGGGGATTAGTGTGGACGGTTACAAAGCATGGCTTGCTTCTGCAGTGTTTTAAAAATTGAGGTTGGAGAGTTGAAGGAGGAGGTCTTGCTTCTCCAGGAGGAGATTAGGAGGCTGAAGGTCCACCTCAATGGGTCTGGGAGAGAATGTGAGGTGGCTGGAGTTGTGGGGAATGAGGCTTCTAGCAGTGAGGTGCAGTCTGTCTCTCGCTGTGAGGAGGCTGTAGTTGGGGAGGTAGCAACGGCTACCAGCAGTGAGGTGCAGTCCAGCACCTGCTACAAGTGGCGAGTGGTTCACAGTAATGGGAGGCGCATCAGAGTAAGGAAAGTTAAGAGTGAAGATCTGAAGGTAGGAAATCGCTTCTCTGTTCTTCAGGATGAATGTACTTCAGTGGCCAGTGAAGGTAAGGGTACTACTGCCCCTGCTAATGGAGGTAAGCGCATTCTTGTGTTGGTGACTCTCAGGTAAGATATATTGACCGTGCTTTTTGTAATAGGAATAAGAAGATGAGAGATAGAGTGTGCTTCCCTGGAGCTGGTGTTGGGACATTGTCAACAGGCTGGATAATATCATGTCAGGTAATGGGAACAAGCCCATTATCTGTCTCAGTGCTGGTGGAAATGATATTGGGGAAAGGGGAGGAGAGAAGAGCTGCTAGATAAGTACAGGTCAGCTATAGATTTCATTAAGTCTAAGGGAGGGATCCCAATCATATGTAGCATCTTGCCTAGAAGGGGAGTAGGAAATGAATGGTTGTCTAGGGCAATTGGTGTAAATTGCTGGCTAGACAGATACTGCAAGGAACTTGCAATCCCATTCATTGACAACTGGAACAACTTTTATGGCAAACATGATATGTATGCAAGGGATGGGGTACATCTCTCTGGGGCTGGGTAGTAGCACTTGCAGACTCGATTGAGAAGGCCATTGGTGAAATTTCCTATGATTTTAAACTGATGGAAGATAGAGGTATGGGTTGTGTGTGGGAAACAAGCAGGTTGCAACACTTGGTTGGAAACAGTAAATGTATAAAAGGCATTCAGCATGAAGTTATAAATAAAGACAATAGATCAGGTCAGCAAACAAAGGGGGACAGCAGAGGGCAGCAAGGGACTAGCTCCCTTAAGGTTTACTATACTAATAGCAGGAGTGGGAAGAAATAAGATAGATGAGCTAAGATTAATTGCAAGTGCAGGAAACATAGATATTATTGCTATAACAGAGACCTGGCTCAATCTGAAAGATAGAGAGATGCCCTCTGAATGTCACATACAAGGCTATAAATTATTCCACACTGACAGGGTCAACAGGAAAGGTGGTGGAGTAGCGATGTATGTCAGAGAAAAATTTAAATTGTTGTGTTAGACAAGATATTAAATTAGAAGCGTCAGCCACTGAATCTGTATGGTTACAGCTTCTCGAGGGCCGAGAAAAACTAATTTTGGGTGTGATTTACAGCCCCCCAAATCTTGATAGGGAGTGCAGTAAACTTCTAAAGGACGAAATTCGTAAGGCATCTACATACGAAAATGTTGTGCTAATGGAGATTTCAACTATAGACAGATTGACTGGAGCAATTTGACAGGAAATTTAGAGTCAGGTGACTTTCTTGATACGATCCAGGATTGTTTTTAAAACATTTTTGTGACAGAGCCAACTAGGGGAAATAACCTCCTTGACTTGGTTTTTTGCCAGTAGGGAAACACTAATTAATAATCTTGAGGTTAATGATGAGCTTGGGAAAGTGATCACAAATCACTCAGTTTTAATATATCATGGAATTCCCCTAATAATGGCAATCAAGTCTCCGTCCCTGACTTTTCGCTTGGCTGATTTCATAGGACTGAAAAATTACTTAGGTGGGCTGAACTGGAATGATCTGACTAAGGGTCAGGTAGGTGGTGATGGTTGCCGATATGATGCTTTCCAGGGCATAGTTCTAGCTGCTCAGTTCAAATTAAAGTTCCAAATAGGGAAATCAGATCTAACAAAAATGATCCTAAATGGATGAACAATAGATTAAAATATCTGATTTGGTCAAAAGAGAGGCATATATAGGCAAATCAAAAGAGGAGAGGGGCAATTAAGAAATCGATATAATTCAGTTAAAGAGAGAAATAAAAAGGGAATTAGAAAAGCAAAAAGAGATTATGAGGTTAAAGTTGCAAGAGAATCGAAGACTAACCCAAAAGGATTCTTTCAGGTATACAGAAGTAAGATCAGGGACAAGATAGGCCCACTCAAAAGTTCCTCGGTCAGCTCACTGACAGTGATAAGGAAATGTGTAGAATTTTTAACACATACTTCCTCTCAGTTTTTTACACAGGAGGATACCAGCGATATTCCAGTAATGATAAATTATGTGAACAGGACGATAATAAACTGTGCACTATTAGGGACACAAGTGACATGGTCCTTAGGCAAATAGATAAATTAAAACCTAACAAATCCCCAGGCCCTGATGAACTGTATGCAAGGGTTCTAAAGGAATGTAAAGAGGAGCTTAGCACACCTTTGGCTAATCTTTTCAACATATCACTACAAACTGGCATGGTGCCAGATAAGTGGAAAATGGCAAATGTGATACCTATTTTCAAAACAGGTGACAGGTCCTTAGCTTCGAACTATAGACCAATAAGCCTAACCTCCATAGTGGGAAAATTTATGGAAACAATAATTGCCGAGGCAGTTCGTAGCCACCTTGAAAAGCATAAATTAATCAACGAATCTCAGCATGGTTTTACAAAGGGGCGTTCCTGCCTTACGAATTTATTAACTTTTTTCACTAAGGTATTTGAGGAGGTAGATCATGGTAATGAATATGATATTGTGTATATGGACTTCAGTAAGGCTTTTGACAGGGTCCCACATCAGAGACTATTGAGGAAAATTAAAGCACATGGAATAGGAGGAGAAATTTTTTCCTGGATAGATGCATGGTTGACAAATAGGCAGCAGAGAGTTTGCATAAATGGGGAGAAATCAGAGTGGGGAATCGTCACGAGCGGTGTTCCACAGGGGTCAGTGTTGGGCCCCCTGCAGTTCACAATCTACATAAACGACATAGATGAGGGCATAAAGAGCGACATCGGCAAGTTTGCCGATGACACCAAAATAGGCCGTCGAATTCATTCTGACGAGGACATTCGAGCACTCCAGGAAGATTTGAATAGACTGATGCAGTGGTCGGAAAAGTGGCAGATGCAGTTTAATATAGACAAATGCAAAGTTCTAAATGTTGGACAGGACAATAACCATGCCACATATAAACTAAATAATGTGGATCTTAATATTACGGATTGCGAAAAAGATTTAGGAGTTCTGGTTAGCAGTAATCTGAAACCAAGACAACAGTGCATAAGTGTTCGCAATAAAGCTAATAGAATCCTTGGCTTCATATCAAGAAGCATAAATAATAGGAGTCCTCAGGTTGTTCTTCAACTCTATACATCCTTGGTTAGGCCTCATTTAGATTATGCTGCACAGTTTTGGTCACCGTATTACAGAATGGATATAAATTCTCTGGAAAATGTACAAAGGAGGATGACAAAGTTGATCCCATGTATCAGAAACCTTCCCTATGAGGATAGACTAAGGGCCCTGAATCTGCACTCTCTGGAAAGACGTAGAATTAGGGGGGATATGATTGAGGTGTATAAATGGAAGACAGGAATAAATAAAGGGGATGTAAATAGTGTGCTGAAAATATCTAGCCTAGACAGGACTCGCAGCAATGGTTTTAAGTTGGAAAAATTCAGATTCAGGAAGGATATAGGAAAGTACTGGTTTGGTAATAGAGTTGTGGATGAGTGGAACAAACTCCCAAGTACCGTTATAGAGGCCAGAACGTTGTGTAGCTTTAAAAATAGGTTGGATAAATACATGAGTAGATGTGGGTGGGTGTGAGTTAGATCTGATAGCTTGTGCTACCAGGTCGGTTGCCGTGTTCCTCACTTAAGTCAATGTGACCTGACCTGACTAGGTTGGGTGCATTGGACCTGCCTCGCATGGGCCAGTAGGCCTTCTGCAGTGTTCCTTCGTTCTTATGTTCTTATTAGCAGAGGAGTTAGTGGTCCCATTATCCTCACTGACCATTGAAGTACATTCGTCCGTTCTTTATATTCAGCCTGACCCAAAAACCTTTACACTTTTAACGATTCATTGAAGGCATCCATGTTCAAGGTGTCTAGATTGACTTTATGACCCTTACGGGCCTTACGCTTATCTTTTGATGAGTTCCAAGGGTTTTTCTACTCACAGAGCCGGGCCCTGGGCAAGGCTCGTCTGGTGCTTGCCTGGTCACCCAGGCTGTTACTGCTAGTGGCCTACTGACCCACATAGCCATCACAGCATGGTTAATGCTTCTCATAATAATAATAATAATAAAAATAAATAATAATAATAATAATAATAATAATAATAATAATAATAATAATAATAATAATAATAATAATAATAATAATAATAACGACAATAATAATACTTAACGGCATATTAAAGAGGTAACCTTGGGGTTTTTTAAACCTTTTTCATGTACCCACATATTAACGATGAACCTTTAAATCTGGAATTTTTGATACCCGTCACGCTCTGTAGTGAGGTGATACCCGTAGTCTCTGAATTTGGATACCCCACGGTCCTGGAGTTTGTATACCCTCACGGTCTCTGTAGTGTTGTTTCCCGTCACGGTGTCTTGAATTTGTGATACCCGTCACGGTCTTTGGAGGGGGTATACCCGTCACGGTCCCCTGTGAGTGTTGTACCCGCCACGGGCTCTTGAAAGTTTTTGATACCTTTACTCTCGGAGTGTTGTGATACCCTCACGGTCCTGTGAAAGTTGTGATACCCTTCGGACTCTGTGAGTGTTGTGTCCCCCCCCCGGTCTCGTGAAAGTTGTAACCCCTCACGGGCCTTGAGTTTGTGATACCTGCACGTCTCTGTGAGTGTTGTGATACCTTCACGGTCTCTGTGAATGTTGTGATATCCTCACGTCCTGTGAATGTTGTGAACCCCTCACATCTCGGAATGTTGGATACCCTCACAGTCTTTGTGAAAGGTGTATACCCGTCACATCCTGTGAATGGTTGATCCAAACTTCTCTGTGATGTTGTGATACCCGAAACGGGCTCTGGAATGTTTGATACCCTCACATCTCGGGAAAGTTGTGATACCCGTCACGCTTTGGAAGGGGTTATACCCGTCACAGTCCGTGAAGTTTGATACCCGCACGGTCTCTGGATGTTTTTGGGTACCCGTCACGGTCTCTGGAGTGTTGTGATACCCTCACGGGCTCCCGTGAATGTTGTATACCCTCACGGTCCCCCGGATTGTTGGAACCCGCACGTCTCTGTGAGTGTTTGATCCCGCCACGATCTCTGTGAATGTTTGATACCCGTCACGGGCTCTGTATGTTGTGATACCCGTCACGGCTCTGTGAATGTTGTGATACCCCCTCACGGTCTCTGTGATGTTGTGATACCGTCACGGGCTTGTGAGTTTGATACCCGACACGGTCCTTTAATTTGGGGGATACTCGTCCGGCTCTTTGAATGTTGTGAACCCTCACGGTCCTGTGATTGTTGTGATACCCGTCACGGGCCTGTGAATGTTTGATACCCGTCACGGCTCGTGATGTTTGATACCCGTCACGGTCTCTTGAGTGTTGTGATACCCCCACGGGCTCGTGAAGTTGTGATACCTGTCCGGGCTCTGTGGGTTGTGATACCCGTCACGGTCTCTGTGAAATTTTTTTGATACCCATCACGTCCCCCGTGAGTGTTTTGATACCCGTCGGTCTCTGTTGATATTGTGAACCCTACGGGCTCTGGAATGATTGGGTACCCCACGGTCCTGTGGGTTTTTGTGATACCCCACAGCTCTGTGATGTTGTGATACCCGAAAACCCTCTCTGTGAAGGGTTTTGAACCCGTCACGGTCCGGAATTTTGTGATACCCCGTCACAGTCCTGTTAAAAGTTTTTTGATACCACACGGCCTTGTGATGTTGTGATACCGGGCACGTCTCCGGAATGTTGTATACCCTCACGCTCTGTGAATTTGTGATCCCGTCACAGTCTTGTGAATGTTTTTGATACCCTCACATCTTTTGTGATGTTGTGATCCCCCACGGTTTTCTGGGGAGTGTTTGATACCCGTCCGGTCTCTGTGAGTTTGGGTACCCGTCACGGTCTCTGTGAGTGTTGTGATACCCTCACGGGCTGTGTAATGTTGTGATACCCCAGTCTCTGGATGTTGTGATACCCGTCACGGTCCTGTAATGGTTTTTGAACCCGTCCCCGGCCCTTTTGAATGTTGATACCCGTCACAGTCCTGTGAATGTTGTGAACCCGTCACGGTCCCTGTGAGTGTTGTGAAACCCTCACGGTCTCTGTGAATTTTGACACCTTCACGGTCTCTGTGATGTTTTGAACCCGTCACAGTCCGTGAATGTTGGATACCCTCACAGCCTGTGAGTGTTTATAAACCCTCACGGTCTCTGGAATGTTGGAAACCCATCACGGTCTCGTGAGGGGTTGGATACCCGTCACGGTCTCGTGATGGTGAAACCGTCACGGCTCTGTGAAGTTTCGAAAACCCTCACGGTTCTGTGAATGTTTTTTATCCCATCACGGGCTCGTGAATTTCGATACCCCTCACGGTCTCGTAATGTTTATACCCGTCACGGTCTCTGGATTGTTGTGAAACCCGTACGGTCTCTGTGAATGTTGTGATACCCTCACGGCCTGGGGATGTTGTGATAAAACCCCACGGGCTCGTGAAGTTGTGATACCCCTCACAGTCCCTTTTGGGAAAGTTTTATACCAGTCACGTCTCTGTATGTTGTATACCCTCCGGTCTCTGTGAAAGTTTTGATACCCGTCAGGTCTTTTGTAGTGTTGTGATACCCTCCGGTCCCCGTGATGTTGTGATACCGTCACGGGCCGTGATGTTGGATACCCGTCACGGTCCTCTGTGAATGTTGTAACCCCACAGTCCGTGAAAGTTGGATAAAACCCCTCACAGTCTCTGGAATTTTTTGATACCCGCACGTCTCTGTGAGTGAGGTATACCCTCAGGGGCTCTGAATGTTGTGATACCCGTCACGGTCTCTGTGAGTGTTGTGATACCCGTCACGGTCTCTGTGAATGTTGTGATACCCGTCACGGTCTCTGTGAGTGTTGTGATACCCGTCACGGTCTCTGTGAGTGTTGTGATACCCGCCACGGTCTCTGTGAATGTTGTGATACCCGTTAGGGCCTGTGAGTTTGTGATCCCGCACGGTCCCCCTTTTGGGAATTTGTATACCGTCACGACTCGTGAATGTTGGATACCCTCACGGGCTCTGTAATGTGTGATACCCTCACGGTCTCTAGAGTGTTTTACCGTCACGGGCCTTGAATGTTGTTAAAACCCCTCACTGTCTCTGTGAACTTTTTGAACCCGTCACAGTCTCTGGAATGTTTGAACCCTCACGGGCTCCCGTGAGGTTGTGATACCCCTCACGGGCTCTGTGAATGTTGTGATACCCGTCACGGTCTCTGTGGTGTTCGAACCATCACGGCCCTGTGGGGGTGTTTTGATACCCTCACGGTCTCTGTGAAAATTGTATACCCTCACGGTCTCTTTAATGTTCGATACCCGTCACACCTCTGTGAATGTTTGATACCCGTCACGGGCTCTGTGAGTGTTCTAACCCGTCACGGTCGCTGTGAATGTTTTGATACCCCTACGGGCCCCGTGAGTGTTTGAACCCGTCCGGCCCCTGTAATGTTGTATCCCGTTTCGGGCTCTTGGTGTTCTGATACCCCTCACGGCGCTGTGAATGTTTGAACCCGTTTTTCGGTCCCCTGTGATGTTTCTGTTTCCCTTTACGTCTCTGTAGGTTGTATCCCGTCAGGGCCGTAATGTTTGAAAAACCCTCACGGTCCTGTAGTGTTGTGATACCCTTCACGTCTCTGTGATGTTGTGAACCCGCCACGGTCTCTTGAAAGTTGGATACCTGCACGGTCTCTGTAGTGTTGTATACCCCTCACGGTTCTGTGAAAGGGTTTATACCCGTCACGGGCCCGTGTAGTGTTGTGATACCCGCACGGCTTCCCGTGGTGTTGTGATTCCCGTCACGGGGCTCTGTATGTTGTGATTTCCCCTCACGGGTCTGGAGTGTTTTTGATACCCGTCACTGTCTCTGTGAATGTTGTGATGCCCGTCACGGTTTCTGTGAAAATTGTGATACCCTCACGGTCCCTGGAATTTTTTAATACCCTCAGGTCTCTGTGAGGGTTGTGAAACCCGTCACGGCTCTGTAATGTTTTGATACCCGTCACGGTCTGTGAAGTGGGAACCCGCAAAAGATCGTGAATGTTGTGAACGCTCCCCGGTTCTGTAGTTTTGATACCCCAGGTGTCGTGAAAGTTGTGAACCATCACGTCCGTAGTTGGAACCCTTTACGGCCTGTGAGTGTTGTGATACCCTCACGGCTCTTGAATGTTGGAAACCCTCACGGTCTCGTGAGGTTGTGATACCCGTCACGGTCTCTGTAATGTTGTGATACCCGTCCCCGCTCTCTTAATGTTTTGATACCCTCACGGTCCCCTGTGAGTGTTGTGAATTTCACGGGGCTCTGTGACTGTTTGTGATACCCTCCCCGGTCTCTGTGGGAAAGTTTTTTTATACCCTCACGGTCCTTTGATGTTGTGTACCCGTCACGGCTCTGTGAGTGTTGGATACCCCTCACGGTCTCTGTAGGTTGTGAACTCGTCACGGTCTCTTTAGTGTTGTGATACTCTCACGGTCCTGTGAGGGTTTATACCCGTCACGGGCTCTGTGAGTGTTGTGATACTCTCACGCCCCTGTGAATGTTTGTGATCCCGTCACGGGCTCTATGAATTTTGTGATACCCCCGTCTCGTAGTTTTGTTCCCTCACGGGCTCTTTAGTGTTGTGATACTCGTCCGGGGCTCGTAATGTTTTGGGAAACCCCCCACGGTTTGTGAATGTTGTGTACCGTCACGGTCTCGTGAATGTTGTGATACCCCTCACGGTCTCTGTGAGTGTTTTTTGATACTCGCACGGTCCCCCTGTGAAAGTTGTGATACCCTCACGGTTTCTGGAATGGTGATACCCTCAGGTCCTGTATCGGGGATAAAACCCTCACGGTCTCTGTGAATTTTGGGATACCCTCACTCCTGGAATTTTATGAAACCCGCCGGGGCCCTGTATGTTTATGCCCTCACGGGGTCTGTAAGTTGTAATGCCTGTCACTCTCTGTAATGTTGTATACCCTCACGGGCTCGTGAGTGTTTTGATACCCCCCGGTCTCTGGGGAAAGTTTTGGGTACCCGACAGGTCTCTGTGAATGTTGTGATACCCGTCACGGTCTCTGTAATGTTGGATACCCCACGGTCTCTGTGAATGTTGTATACCCTTACGGTCTCTGTGAATGTTGTGATACCCGTCACGTCCTGTAAAGAGCAATAACCCTCACGGTCCGGAAGTTGAATAACCCTCACGGTCTCGGAATGTTTTGAAGTACGACCAACTACTTTTTTTTACGAAGGAACCTTTGGGGAGAGAACATTTTTGGATCCATGTTTGTATGCATCATCAGTACTACATGCTGTTAAATGAAAAATTCTCTCATGAAAAATTAAAACTATATTAGTTAGGTTAGGCAAGATTCATCAAAAACAAACAAGTTTTCCGACAGGGCTTCATTTTAAAGATAACCCCTCACTGGAACTATTGGCCCCCCAGACTTTTTACTCCTTACCATCCCCCCACCATGTATTCAAAATAATAAAGAACATGTACTGAACACTAACTTGAGTTTACTGACACGACAATTGGCTTGTTAGCCCTTCATTTTTTCCAGGTTGACTTTTACCCTTATGGCTGTCTGAAGTTTGTGAATAAACAGTGGGGGCCTGTAGCCAAAATACGTCCTCGCATAGGAAAATCTCTTGACATTGCACTTTCCGCGGAAATTTTTTTTTTGGTACTGTTACCCCAAAATTCTTTTGAAAACCACAGAAGTATAAAATTATAAAATCCTTAAAAATAGAACAAATTAAAAAACTTAAAGAAATTTAAAACCCTTTGCAAAATGGGGAATGTTTTTTTGTGGAAACATTTCACCACAAGTGACTCCTCAGTCCTGTACCGAACTTATAGCGACCAAATTACTCAGTGGAATTTTCCACTGTGACTCTGTCCTCCTGCTGTTTCAACTCAACTATCTACACTTATAAACCACTTTACTGAGGTTAAACGCATCGACTAAAGCTGAGGGCTATTACCTCACACTCCGGTTTCTACATTGTCCTGCCCCAGAATGAAAGCCACTTGTGGTAGAAATTTCCTCAATTTTACAAAAATTCCCAGTTTCTATTTCCAACTATTTATATCACAACAAAAAGTCTTGTTTATAAACCACATCGCCCAAAGCAACAGTAAAGGTCTTCAATATTCTGTTCACTGCTACAATTCTTACACATAAACAACACTTTGAAGGTTCAAATATACCCAATAAACTGAATTGTAGATTAGAAATATTAGAAGAGGAATTAAAAAGAGACGAAGAAATGATTATCTACCACACTCACTCTGAGGCCTCTACCACACTCACTCTGAGGCTTCTACCACACTCACTCTGAGGCCTCTACCACACTCACTCTGAGGCCTCTACCACACTCACTCTAAGGCCTCTACCACACTCACTCTGAGGCCTTTTCTACCACACTCATTTCTGAGGCTTTCTACCACACTCACCTCTAAGGCCTCTACCACACCCACTTCTGAGGCCCTACCCACACACTCCCCTCTGCCCAATCCTCTACCACACTCACACTCTGAGCCTCTACCCACACCATCTGAGGTCTCTACCAACCTCACTCTGAGCCTCAAACCACACTCACTCTGAGGCCTCTACACACTCACTCGAGGCTTCAACCACACTCACTCTGAGGCCCTCTACCAAACACTCATTCTAAATTTCTCTACCACACTCATTTTGAGGCCGGGGCAACACATCACTCTGAGCTCTACACATCACCTGAGGTTCTACACACTCATTCTAAGCTTTACCACCACTCATCGAGGCCTCACCCCAACACACTTGAGGCCTCTACCACACTCAATTCTAAAGTTTAAACCACACTCACTCTGGAGGCCTCTACCACACTCATCAAAAGTCTCTACCACACTCACTCGAGGCTTACAACACTCACTCTGAGGCTTCTACCACATCACATCTGAGGTCTCCCACATCAATTTAAAAGTTTTCTACCACACTCACTTCAGAGGCTTCTACCACACTACTCTGAGCTCTACAAAACTCACTCTGAGCTTCTACCACACTCACTCTGGGGCCTCTACCAACTCATTCTAAGCTCTCCACCCACTCAAGCCTCACCACACTCACTCTGAGGCCTCTACCACACTCACTCTGAGGCTTCTACCACACTCACTCTGAGGCCTCTACCACACTCATTCTAAAGTCTCTACCACACTCACTCTGAGGCCTGTACAACACTCACTCTGAGGCGTCTACCACACTCACCTTGAGGTTCTACCACACTCACTCTGAGGCCTCTACCACACTCACTCTGAGGCCTCTACCACACTCACTCTGAGGCCTCTACCACACTCACTCTGAGGCTTCTACCACACTCACTCTGAGGCCTCTACCACCTCTTTCTAAATCTCTACCACCCCACTCTGAGGCCTGTCCCAACACTCACTCTGAGGCGTCTACCACCCCTCACTCTGAGGCCTCTACTATGCTCACTCTGATGCTTCTACCACACTCACTCTGAGGCTTCTACCACACTTACTCTGAAGCTTCTACCACACTCACTCGGGAGGCCCTCCCAAACACTCACTCTGAGGCCTCTGCAATGCCATTCTGAGGCCTCACCACACTCATTTTCTGAGGCTTACCACACTCACTCTGAGGCCTCACAACACTCACTCTGAGCCTCTACCATATTTAAACTCTGGGGCTTCTCCCACACTCACTCTGAGGCTTCTACACACTCACTTAGGCTTCTACCACACTCACTCTGAGCTCTACACACTCCTCTGAGGCCTCGCAATACTCACTCTAAAGCTTACCACACTCCCACACTCACTCTGAGGCTCTACACACTCACTCCGAGGCTTCACCCATACACTCGAGGCCTTTTACCCACTCACTCTGAACTCTCCCACACTCACTCTGAGGCTTTTCCACACTCACTCTGAGCCTTTTCTACACCACATTTCTGGACCTCACCACTCACTCTGAGCCTCTGCAATACCACTAGGCCTTACCACACTCACTCTGAGACTTCTACCACACTCACTCTGAGGCTTCTACCACACACACTCTGGGCCTCTACCCAAACTCACTCTGAGGTCCCCTACTATCTCACTCTGAGCTTCTACCACACTCACTCTGAGGCTTCACTCACACTTACTCTGAAGCTCACCACACTCACTCTGAGGCCTTACACATCACTCTGAGGCCTCTACCATACTCACTCTGAGGCTTCTACCACACTCATCGAGGTTTCTACACACTCACTCGAGGCTCTTACCACACTCACTCTGAGGGCTCTAACACACTCACTCTGAGGCCTCTACCACACTCACT
The DNA here is from genome assembly GCF_026875155.1 of Cherax quadricarinatus. Lineage (NCBI taxonomy): Eukaryota > Metazoa > Arthropoda > Malacostraca > Decapoda > Parastacidae > Cherax > Cherax quadricarinatus. Next base: position 1,565,375 of record NC_069402.1, on the reverse strand, counting down.
CTGAGGCCTCTACCACACTCACTCTGAGGCCTCTACCACACTCACTCTGAGGCTTCTACCACACTCACTCTGAGGCCTCTACCACACTCACTCTGAGGCCTCTGCAATACTCACTCTGAGGCCTCTACCACACTCCCACACTCACTCTGAGGCTTCTACCACACTCACTCCGAGGCTTCAACCCCATACACTCTGAGGCCTCTACCACACTCACTCTGAGGCTTCTACCACACTCACTCTGAAGCTTCTACCACACTCACTCTGAGGCCTCTACCACACTCACTCTGAGGCCTCTGCAATGCTCATTCTGAGGCCTCTACCACACTCACTCTGAGGCTTCTACCACACTCACTCTGAGGCCTCCACCACACTCACTCTGAGGCCTCTACCATACTCACTCTGAGGCTTCTACCACACTCACTCTGAGGCTTCTACCACACTCACTCTGAGGCTTCTACCACACTCACTCTGAGGCCTCTACCACACTCACTCTGAGGCCTCTGCAATACTCACTCTGAGGCCTCTACCACACTCCCACACTCACTCTGAGGCTTCTTCCACACTCACTCCGAGGTTTCCCTACCCCAAAACACTCTGAGGCCTCTACCACACTCACTCTGAGGCCTCAAACCCACACTCACTCTGAGGTCTCTACCATACTCACTCTGAGACTTCTACCACACTCACTCTGAGGCTTCTACCACCTCACTCTGAGGCCTCTACCACACTCACTCTGAGGGCCTCTCCCAATACTCACTCTGAGGCCTCAAACCACACTCACTCGGGAGACTTCAAACCACACTCACTCGGGGCCTCTACCACACTCACTCTGAGACTTCTCCCCACACTCACTCTGAGCCTCTACCAAAACTCACTCTGAGGCTTCTACCACACCACTCTGGGGCCTCTACCACACTCACTCTGAGGCTTCTACCACACTCACTCTGAGGCCTCTACCACACTCACTCTGAGGCCTCTGCAATACTCACTCTGAGGCCTCTACAACACTCACTCTGAGGCTTCTACCACACTCACTCTGAGGCCTCTACCTCACTCACTCTGAGGCTTCTACCACACTCACTCTGAGGCCTCTACCACACTCACTCTGAGGCCTCTGCAATACTCACTCTGCGGCCTCTGCAACACTCACTCTGAGGCTTCTACCACACTCACTCCGAGGCTTCAACCCCATACACTCTGAGGCCTCTACCACACTCACTCTGAGGCTTCTACCACACTCACTCTGAAGCTTCTACCACACTCACTCTGAGGCCTCTACCACACTCACTCTGAGGCCTCTGCAATGCTCATTCTGAGGCCTCTACCACACTCACTCTGAGGCTTCTACCACACTCACTCTGAGGCCTCCACCACACTCACTCTGAGGCCTCTACCATACTCACTCTGAGGCTTCTACCACACTCACTCTGAGGCTTCTACCACACTCACTCTGAGGCTTCTACCACACTCACTCTGAGGCCTCTACCACACTCACTCTGAGGCCTCTGCAATACTCACTCTGAGGCCTCTACCACACTCCCACACTCACTCTGAGGCTTCTTCCACACTCACTCCGAGGCTTCTACCCCATACACTCTGAGGCCTCTACCACACTCACTCTGAGGCCTCTACCACACTCACTCTGAGGTCTCTACCATACTCACTCTGAGACTTCTACCACACTCACTCTGAGGCTTCTATCACTCTCACTCTGAGGCCTCTACCACACTCACTCTGAGGCCTCTGCAATACTCACTCTGAGGCCTCTACCACACTCACTCTGAGACTTCTACCACACTCACTCTGAGGCCTCTACCACACTCACTCTGAGGCTTCTACCACACTCACTCTGAGGCCTCTACCACACTCACTCTGAGGTTTTTCTAACCAAACACTCACTCTGAGGCCTCTACACACTCACTCTGAGGCCTCTGCAATACTCACTCTGGGGCCTCACAACACTCACTCTGAGCTTCTACCACACTCACCTGAGGCCTCTACCTCACTAAACTCTGAGACTTCTACCACACTCACTCTGAGGCCTCTACCACACTCACTCTGAGGCCTCTGCAATACTCACTCTGCGGCCTCTGCAACACTCACTCTGAGGCTTCTACCACACTCACTCTGAGGCCTCTACCACACTCACTCTGAGGCTTCTACCACACTCACTCTGAGGCCTCTACCACACTCACTCTGAGGCCTCTGCAATACTCACTCTGAGGCCTCTACAACACTCACTCTGAGGCTTCTACCACACTCACTCTTAGGCTTCTACCACACTCACTCTGAGGCTTCTACCACACTCACTCTGAGGCCTCTTCCACACTCACTCTAAGGCCTCTGCAATACTCACTCTGAGACCTCTACCACACTCACTCTGAGGCTTCTACCACACTCACTCTGAGGCTTCTACCACACTCACTCTGAGGCCTCTACCACACTCACTCTGAGGCCTCTACCACACTCACTCTGAGGCTTCTACCACACTCACTCTGAGCCTTCTACCACACTCACTCTGAAGCCTCTACCACACTCACTCTGAGGCCTCTACCACACTCACTCTGAGGCTTCTTCCACACTCACTCTGAGGCTTCTACCACACTCACTCTGAGGCCTCTACCACACTCACTCTGAGGCCTCTACCACACTCACTCTGAGGCTTCTACCACACTCACTCTGAGGCTTCTACCACACTCACTCTGAGGCCTCTACCACACGCACTCTGAGGCTTCTACCACACTCACTCTGAGGCTTCTCCCAAACACTCACTCTGAGGCCTCTACCACACTCACTCTGAGGCTTCTACCACACTCACTCTGAGGCCTCTACCACACTCACTCTGAGGCTTCTACCAGACTCACTCTGAGGCTTCTACCACACTCACTCTGAGGCCTCTACCACACTCACTCTGAGGCTTCTACCACACTCACTCACGAAAGTTAGTATATTCTCCATCCCAGTCATTAACTGGAGAATGGTTTGTAGAAGTTTGAGATTAATATTATGTGTATAAAGCAGCTGCTTGTGGTTACAGGCTCTTGATTAATGAAATTTAAGCTGATTGTCTCCTTGCCTGGCTCGTGGGTGGTTGCCTTCCATTGCTTAGAAGCTGTATAACTCTTGCGGATTTACCGATTTCCCATAAATATAATAATGATCAAAATATTAATATAATTAGTATTACATTTATGTGGATCAGCTAAACCCATAGGGGTGATACAGTACCTGGGCAAAGGGAGGCAGTAATTTGTGATCTTAGAAACGAGAAAGAGTGGCTCAAGTTCCTAGAATCAAGATCTTTTCACCAGCATCAAGGCACTTTTCTTGAAAGGGGTAATAATTATGGTAAAAATTCTTTCGTTCTCCAGTCAAGAATTTAGACGGGACGAATATTAACGTTCATAACAGAGTGAGAAAACTCGGGTTTTCATAACTTATGACCTTGAAAATATTGCAGTTATTTACAAGTGTCAAGATTATATATAGTAAGTATTAGTTGGTGGCGCAGCTGCCAGTGAACGTCCTTCTGACTTTAATTGAGAAATAATGGAAGTAAGAGGGTTTACCAGGAGGCTACACCAGGTTAATATCATGGCACGGACTCCAAATGTTATCTTTTAGTGATAACACAAAATAAAACATATAAAAATATTAAGAAACTAATCCTTAAGCTCCAAACTCTTACTTTCACACGAGAAACGTAGAATTATATTTGAAATTACTGAATTATACAAACTGATGAAGTGCATAAATGTATGAAATGTTACGAGAGTAATGAAAATAACTAATTAATTTCAACTCGTAGCAACGTATTCGACTTAAATACAATTTATTGCCCTTGTGCAAGCGTCCAGCAGCGTCACTGAAACAACTGATGTCGTAAACAAAAGTTGTGGTGTGTAAGTAAGACCAGACTCGCCAGGAGGTCTTCAGCGGTATTCTTTATATTGTTGTTTAATTAACTTCCAGTGCTTATCACCCCTTCACTGTTAGTACCAACCCCTTCACTGTTAGTACCAACCCCGTCATTGTTAGTACCAACCCCGTCACTGTTAGTACCAACCCCGTCACTGTTAGTACCAACCCCGTCACTGTTAGTACCAAGCCCGTCACTGTTAGCACCAAGCCCGTCACTGTTAGTACCAAGCCCGTCACTGTTAGTACCAACCCCGTCACTGTTAGTACCAACCCCGTCACTGTTAGCACCAACCCAGTCACTGTTAGTAATACCCCGGTCACTGTTAGTACCAACCTCGTCACTGTTAGTTCCAACCCCGTCACTGTTAGTAATACCCCGGTCACTGTTAGTACCAACCACGTCACTGTCAGTAAAAACCCCGTCACTGTTAGTACCAACCCCGTCACTGTTAGTACCAACCCCGTCACTGTTAGTACCAACCCCGTCACTGTTAGTACCAACCCCGTCACTGTTAGTACCAACCCCGTCACTGTTAGTACCAACCCGTCACTGTTAGTACCAACCCCGTCACTGTTAGTACCAACCCCGTCACTGTTAGTACCAACCCAGTCACTGTTAGCACCAACCCAGTCACTGCTAGTAATACCCCGGTCACTGTTAGTACCAACCCAGTCACTGTTAGTACCAACCCCGTCACTGTTAGTACCAACCCCGTCACTGTTAGTACCAACCCCGTCACTGTTAGTAATACCCCGGTCACTGTTAGTACCAACCACGTCACTGTTAGTACCAACCCCGTCACTGTTAGTACCAACCCCGTCACTGTTAGTAATACCCCGGTCACTGTTAGTACCAACCCCGTCACTGTTAGTACCAACCCGTCACTGTTAGTACCAACCCAGTCACTGTTAGTAATACCCCGGTCACTGTTAGTACCAACCCCGTCACTGTTAGTACCAACCCCGTCACTGTTAGTACCATCCCCGTCACTGTTAGTACCAACCCCGTCACTGTTAGTAATACCCCGGTCACTGTTAGTACCAACCCCGTCACTGTTAGTACCAACCCCGTCACTGTTAGTAATACCCCGGTCACTGTTAGTACCAACCCCGTAACTGTTAGTACCAACCCGTCACTGTTAGTACCAACCCCGTCACTGTTAGTAATACTCCGGTCACTGTTAGTACCAACCTCGTCACTGTTAGTACCAACCCCGTCACTGTTAGTATCAATCACGTCACTGTTAGTACCAACCCCGTCACTGTTAGTACCAACCCCATCACTGTTAGTACCAACCCCGTCACTGTTAGTACCAACCACGTCACTGTTAGTACCAACCCCGTCACTGTTAGTAATACCCCGGTCACTGTTAGTACCAACCCCGTCACTGTTAGTACCAACCCCGTCACTGTTAGTACCAACCCCGTCACTGTTAGTACCAACCCCGTCACTGTTAGAACCAACACCGTCACTGTTAGAACCAAACCCGTCACTGTTAGTACCAACCCCGTCACTGTTAGTACCAACCCAGTCACTGTTAATACCAACGCAGTCACTGTTAGAACCAACCCAGTCACTGTTATTACCAACCCCGTCACTGTTAGTATCAACCCCGTCACTGATAGAACCAACCCAGTCACTGTTAGTACCAACCCAGTCACTGTTAATGCCAACCCCGACACTGTTAGTACCAACCCCGTCACTGTTAGTACCAACCCAGTCACTGTTAGTACTTACCCAGTCGTTGTTAGTACCAACCCCGTTACTGTTATTACCAACCCAGTCACTGTTAGTACCAACACAGTCACTGTTAGCACCAACCCCGTCACTGCTAGTACCAACCCCGTCACTGTTAGTGGCATCCCAGTCACTATTAGTACCAACCTCGTCACTGTTAGAACCAACCCCGTCACTGTTAGTACCAACCCCGTCAACGTTAGTACCAACCCCGTCACTGTTAGAACCAATCCAGTCACTGTTAGTACCAACCACGTCACTGTTAGTACCAACCCAGTCACCATTAGTACCAACCCCTTCACTGTTAGTACAAACCCCGTCACAGTTAGTACCAACCCCGTCACTGTTAGAACCAACCCAGTTACTGTTAATACTAACCCAGTCACTGCTAATACCAACCCCGTCACTGTCAGTACCAACCTCGTCACTGTTAGTACCAACCAAGTCACTGTTAGTACCAACCCCGTCACTATTAGAACCAACCCCGTCACTGTTAGTACCAACCCCGTCACTGTTAGTATCAGCCCAGTCACTGTTAGTACCAACCCCGTCACTGCTAGTAGTAACCCCGTCACTGTTAGTACCATCCCCGTCACTGTTAGTACCAACCCCGTCACTGTTAGCATCAACCCCGTCACTGTTACTACCAACCCAGTCATTGTCAGTACCAACCCTGTCACTGTTAGTACCAACCCCGTCACTGTTAGTACCAACTCCGTCACTGTTAGTACCAACCCCGTCACTGTTAGTACCAACCCCGTCACTGTTAGTACCAACACAGTCACTGTTAGTACCAACCCCATCACTGTTAGTGCCAACCCAGTCACTGTTAGTACCAACCCTGTCACTGTTAGTACCAACCCAGTCAATGTTAGTACCAACCCCGTCACTGTTAGCACGAACCCCATCACTGTTAGTACGAATGCAGTCACCGTTACTAAAAACCCAGTCACTGTTAGTACCAATCCCGTCACTGTCAGTATCAGCCTTTTCTGTCAATACCAACCCTGTCACTGTCAGTACGAACCTCGTCACTCCCAGTACCACCCTCATCATTGTCAGTACCACCTCCGTCACTATTAGTACCAACCCCGTCAATGTTAGTACCAACCCGTCACTGTTAGTACCAACCCAGTCACTGTTAGTATCAACCCAGTCACTTTTAGTACAACCCAATCACTGTTAGTACCAACCCAGACACTCTTAGTACCAACCCAGTCATTGTTTGTACCAACCCAGTCACTGTTAGTTCCTACCCAGTCACTGTTAGTACCAACTCCGTCACTGTTAGTATCAGAGACGTCAGTCAGTACCAATCCTGTCGCTGCCAGTACCAACCTCGTCACTGTCAGTACCAACCTATCACTGTCAGTACTAACTTCGTCACTGTCAGTACCAACCTTGTCACTGTCAGTACCAACGCCGTCACTGTCAATACCAACGTCGTCACTGTCAGCACCAACCTCGTCACTGTCAGTACCAACCTCGTCACTCTCAATACCAAACTCGTCATTGACAGTTCCAACCCCGTCACTGTCAGTGCTAACCTCGTCACTGTCAGTACCACCTTCGTAACTGTCAGTACCAATCTCGTCACTGTCAGTACCAACCTCGTCACCGTCAGTACCAACCTCGTCACTATCAGTATCACCTTCGTCGTTGTCAGTACCAACTTGTTCAATGTCAGTACCAACCTCGTCACTGTCAGTACTAACCTCATCACTGTCAGTACCAACCTCGTCACTGTCAATAACAACGTCGTCACTGTCAGTACCAACCTCGTCACTGTCAGTACCAACCTCGTCACTGTCAGTACCAACCATGTCACTGTCAGTACCAACCTCGTCACTGTCAGTACCAACCTCGTCACTGTTAGTATCAACCTCGTCACTGTCAGTGCTAACCTCGTCACTGTCAATACCAACGTCGTCACTGTCTGTACCAACCTCGCAACTTTCAGTACCAACCTCGTCACTGTCAATACCAACGTCGTCACTGTCAGTACCAACCTCGTCACTGTCAGTACTAACCTCGTCACTGTCAGCATAACCTCGTCACTGTCAGTACTAACCTCGTCACTGTTAATACCAACATCGACACTGTCAATACCAACCTCGTCACTGTCAGTACCAACCTCGTCACTGTGAATACCA
>NC_069402.1:1550063-1552563 GCF_026875155.1 Cherax quadricarinatus | reverse complement strand
GTAACAATCGATTCAAAGTTCCCTGAGCGTTCTTCTATGTGTATGTATGTATGTATGTATATATATATATATATATATATATATATATATATATATATATATATATATATATATATATATATATATATATATATATATATATATATATATATATATATATATATATATATATATATATATGTATATATATATGGGTGAAGTGCCACCTCTGGTGCAGCTTGTGGAAAACATAGCCTCGGAAAACTGGATGAAAAAAGCCTTCATGGAAAAATGTATGTATTTCTTCCTGAAGCCCCTACTGCCCCTTCTTTTAATATTTTTTGTCACCAGTGTATTTATATATTAATCACTTGTGGGTTCTGTAAACCGTTTATACAAAGTAATCAAAGTAATCAGCTCGGTGCCTCTGCTCATATTATCCAGACGAGTTAATAAAAAAAAGGATAAAAGTTGGGAAAGGAAGACAAAACATCTCAGCTGCGGCAGAGAAAAAAAGTTAGAGAACTTTTGAAAGGTTTCAGATATTCCCCTAAAACAAAAAGAGGAATGTACCATTATCTCTGATGAGTTTCGAGAGTTTTCCTGGTCCCGCGGCCCGGCCCTGGGCCAGGCTTGTCTGGTGCATGCCTGTGCGGCCTGGGCCAGGTTTGTCTGGTGCTTGCTTGCTCGACCCACGGCCAGGATTTTCTGGTGCTTGCCTGCTCGGCCTGGGAAAGGATTGTCTGGTGCTTGCCTGCTTGACCCTGGGCCAGGATTGCCTGGTAGTTGCCTGCTCGGCCTGGGCCAGGAATGTCTGGTGCTTGCCTGCTCGGCCGGGGCCAGGATTGTCTAGTGTTTGCATGCTCGGCCTGGGATAGGATTGTCTGGTGCTTGCCTGCTCGTCCTGGGCCAGGATTGTTTGGTGCTTGCCTGCTTGGCCTGGGCCCGGATTGTCTGGTGCTTGCCTGCTCGGCATTGGGCCAGGATTGTCTGGTGCTTGCCTGCTCGGGGTGGGTCAGACTTGTCTGGTGCTTGCCTGCTCGGCCCTGGGCCAGGATTGTCTGGTGCTTGCCTGCTCGGCCTGGGCCAGGATTATCTGGTGCTTGCCTGCTCGGCCCTGGGCCAGGATTGTCTGGTGCTTGCCTGCTCGGCCCTGGGCCAGGATTGTCTTCTGCTTGCCTGCTCACACTGGGCCAGGATTGTCTGGTGCTTGCCTGCTTGACCCAGGGCCAGGCTTGTCTGGTGCTTGCCTGCTCGGCCGGGGCCAGGATTGCCTGGTGGCTATGCCTCACGGCCTGGGCCAGGCTTGTCTGGGTGCTTGCCTGCTCCGCCTGGGCCAGTAATGTCCTGGTGCTGTGGCCCTGCTCGACCCAGGGCCCAGCTTGGTCTGGTGCTTGCCTGCTCGGGCCTGGGCCAGGATTGTCTGGTGCTTGCCTGCTTGGCCTGGGCCAAGATTGCCTGGTGCTTGCCTGCTCCGCGTGGGTCAGACATGTCTGGTGCTTGCCTGCTAGGCCTGGGCCAGGATAATCTGGTGCTTGCTGCTCAGCCAAGCCATGATGTCTGGTTCTTGCCCTGCTTCGCCTGGGCCAGGATTGTCTGGTGCTTCCCTGCTCGGCCTGGGCCAGCATTGTCTGCTGCTTGCCTGCTCTGCCCTGGGCCAGTCTTTTCTGGTGCTTGCCTGCTCGGCCCTAGGCCAGGATTGTCTGATGCTTCCCTGCTCGGCCTGGGCCAGGATTGTCTGGTGCATGCCTGCTCGGCCTGGGCCAGGCTTGTCTGGTGCTTGCCTGCTCGGCCATGGGCCAGGATTGTCTGGTGCTTGCCTGCTTGCCCTGGGCCAGGCTTGTCTGGTGCTTGAATGCTAGGCCTGGGCCAGACTTGTCTGGTGCTAGCCTGCTCGGCCCTGGGCCAGGCTTGACTGATGCTTGCCTGCTCGGCCCTGGGAAAGGCTTGTCTGGTGCTTGCCTGCTCGCATGGGCCAGATTGTCTGGTGCATTTCCTCTCGGCTGGGACAGGATTATCTGTGCTTGCCTAATCTGGCCCCTGGTCCAGGATTGTCTGGTGCTTGCCTGTTCGACCCTGGGCCAGGATTGTCTGGAGCTTGCCTGCTAGGCCTGGGCCAGGATTGTATGGTGTTTGCCTGCTCGGCCCTGGGCCAGGATTTGTCCCTAGTCTTGCCTTCTCGGCCTGGGCCAGATTGTCCTGGTGCTTTCCTGCTCGGCCTTGGCAGGCTTGAGTGTGCTTTCTGCTCGGGCCTGTGGCCAGGATTGTCTGATGCTTGCCTGCCTCGTCGGCCTGGCCAGGCTTGTCTGGTGCTTGCCTTGCTCGGCCCTTGCCAAGGATTGTCTGGTGCTACCTGCTCGCCTTGGGCAAGATTGTCTGTGCTGCCTGCTCGACCTGGGCCAGGCTTTCCTGGTGTTTGCCTGCTCGACAATGGCCAGGATTGTCCTGGTGCATTCCCTCCTCGGCCTGGCCAAGCTTGTCTGGTCCTTGCCTGCTTCTGCCTGGGCCAGATTGTATGGTG
>NC_069402.1:1396947-1549563 GCF_026875155.1 Cherax quadricarinatus | reverse complement strand
GCAAAAGTCCCCGATAATCCATTAGTTGACTGCTCCCCTTTCGGCACCAACCCCACCAACGGCCGTCCGTTGCTGTCTCCCATTACCTCAGCCGCCTTAAGTATGTTAAACAGCCTTACTAAAAAAAACCTCAGAACCCCCCAATTCTTTACGTAGAAATCATTTGCAGTCCGTCTATCCCCGGGCGCTTTTCCCAAACTCACTCCTGAAAAACGCCTGCCAAATCTCAAAACTCCGTAATCGGCCCACCTAATGTCACCCGATCTTGACCATCAAGCTCACACTGCACATACTCTCCTTTCCCTCAATGCCACCTCACGGAAGCCCACCTTTGCGTATATAACTTAAACCAAGCGTCTACATATCCACTCTACCCTCTGTCGTTCCCAATGCTTGACCCGCTCTATACCCTTCCATCCCTACATGTACGTTTAACCCCCAAATCATCTCCATCGTCACTCTCCTCTTTCTCTGGCTTTTTAACACAAGCCGACGGCCGGTCACCCCATAGCACTTCTTCCAATCCTCCCATAATTCGCACACCCATCAAAACGCTCGTTTTGCAATACCCTAATACTCTCCTTTAAAACCCCTCAATGTCCTGCACGGGAAAGGGCTTGCTCCCCCCTCTGCATAACAGTCCCGCAGCTGCCCTTCAAGATATTCTTTGAAACCCATACTTTAACCGATTATCTTCCCTCCCACACAAATATAATATCTCTGATACGTTTTTTTACCCACCGAATCCCCCAAATTTTAACCAGTTCATCATCTCCCGCGCCTCATCCACCAACCTTCCCACAATTGCGCAAAAGACTGACGACATTCCTCACCCTGCAAAAGCTTCACATTTAACTTCCAATAACCTTGACCCCTTCTAGGCAATCCCTCCCATTCTAGGTCCCCATTACTCCTCTGTGATCCGAAAAAACCCCCGTCCACCACACGCACTCTGCTCACATTACTGTTCGGGGCACATACAATCGATCCAGTCTTGCCGCATATCCACGTCTAACAAAAATATTTCTACAACCCCACCCTGTCCAACGTCCATTAACCCCCCTCCATTTAATAATTCCCCCAAAATCCCCAAACAATACCCTGCCCCTCTAGGTTCCACATCCTTACGCCTTATCACACAATTCCAATCACCACCAATTACAGCTACACCCGGCAAAGCACGCAAATAATATACTAAGACATCCTTCACAAATTTTTTCTTAATACGCACATCTCCCTCTGCTGGACCATACACACACACCAAAACTCATCTGTACCTTACCCCACCACCCATCTACACGAATCACCCTCCCCCCCCCCTCACAATGCCTCACTACGAACGGGCTAGTTTCCCTTACCAGGATGGCAACTCCTCCTTTCAACCTATCGCATTTCTCCACATACAATTATACCCATTTTCCTTCAACTCATAACCTGGTCTGTAGTTGTGTTCCTGCACGAAACACCACGTCAACACATTACGCACCAAAAATTCACTAAACCATACACACTTTCTCTCTGATCTCAATCCATTAATGTTCAATGTCATGCACTTGAAGCTTACAGAGTGGTTTTCCTTCTTGACCCTGGTACTGTCTTGCCACCAGATCGTTTGTGAACCTCGGTCCCTCTCCCCCCCTTTAGAAACGCTCTTAACCAACTCCTGCCCCTTAGGGCCGCTGTTTTCCTCTCTGCGTAAAATCCGCCCGGGAAATTTTTGCCAGTGCGCTGAGCGGGCGTGATCAGGGGCCCCTTGGGAGTCAGATAGTCCCGGCAGCGCGTTTCCCTGTTGCTCCCTTGTTTCCCAACATGTCGTTGATACTTTGGGCCCCGGGGGCCTCCACCTCCACACCTTGCATCAAAAATTCTTATCACACGCGCAGCCCTCAAAACCTTTTTCCACCCCCGGAAACCAAAAACAGACCCAAAAACAGACCCTGGACCCCCAAACCCTTTTCCCCAAGCCTCTTGTCACCCAATAACCCATTTAAACCCTTGGTTTTTTTGAGTTTTTCCACATCGCTAGCACCCGCATGGGGGTTTTTCCCCTTTCCCCAACACCTGACTGCGTTCGGGAAAGGGGGTGCCCCCCCCCCCTCGTCACACCGGGTGACCCCTTTCTCCTCCCTCTCCCCCCCCTCCTCACCCCCAGGACCCACCTTGTGTAGGCGGTCACAAAAGGGGAAAACCCCTCACTTTTCCCTTTATTCCCTGAAAGGGTCGTTGCCTTTGTTCCAGGGTTGCCACCCCTCCTTTCACCCCAAAAGCCGCTAGGTGTTTCATAGGGGACCCACATAACCAAACAGGTCCGGGCGTTGCCCAGCGTAGGGTTCCAAAAAAACCCCTTTGGGTACGAAATTTTCCCCCAGCACTACGTACGAGGGAAAAATGGGGTAACTTTAACGTCATCTTCACAGAATATTTCCCTTCCCGATTTTCCCCTGCTATGGCCCAGGGGCCCCCATTTCCCAAAACATGGCCATTTTATTTGTACCTTTATATGCCCATCGAAAGGGAAGGGGATGTAAAAATCACCGCCTCAAAGGGCACATTTCTAACCCTTAACCATGTGTAATGGCGAAAAAAACGCCCCGTGAAGTCGCACGGTCACAGGGGAAAAGGTTAACTTTAAAAAGAAAACCTCCGGGGTTAATTTGCCCAAACTACCCCTATCCCCCCAAAAACCCTTTTGGCCAAAAATTAAACTTACAAAAAACCCCTCGTCTTCCATTCGGGGCGCTACTCCATATTTTTCCCCCTTCGTCAGCAATACCATATGTATTTCTTTTGGTTTGGGCAGGTGTACAGGTCCATAAAGTTCCGTCACCCCCCCCGGGATAAGTTTCAACACGGGACTGTTTTTTGGCGTCCCCGGGCTGGCCTGCGCCTGTGTAAAATTTTAAACTGCCACTAATCAACACCAGGGGTAGCCCGCAGCGCCGTCCCCTTACTCCCAAGGGCCCGAGAGACGAATGTTTACAAAAAAACAATTGTAGGAAAACGAAGTCCCCCTGGCCCTTTTCCCTTTGTCAAACAGAAATTTTCGTTTAAAACACGTTGCAAAATCAAAAAGCCTTTTATTACGAACACAAGGGAAGAATGGCCCCGTTTCCTGTTTGAAATGGGTTTTGGGGGCAAAACAAACTCAGTAATAATATTTAACTTGTATTTTCCCTTTACCAATATATAAAACAATTTTTGTACACTTATGTTTCACTATGGGCAGGGTGGCAAAAAAAATGGCAAAAAACAGGGAGCCAAAAAGAGGGACCCTAAAATTTAAAACCCCTGCTAGGAAGTCCCCGGCGAATGCAAAATCGCCAAATGAAACCCCATTTCCTCAGCATTTGGCGGGGGTTTAACCCGGAATTTTGGGCAATGAACCAAGGTATTGAAATTTAAGACGGGTACCCTATTGATCGTTTAAAAAACCCCTTAAACCCCTTAGTTCGCTGGTTAAGAGGTACCCCATAGGGAAATGGGACACATGGCAAATAAAAAAGAACTACTCTTTGCATGCCCCATCTTTAAAATCCTAGAAAATTTATAAGAAATCAATAAAATAATAAAATTTCAGTCACAGTCTCCTGAGTGCCAAAGTACACAGCGGAAATATAAAAAAATTTCAGCAAAATGTTTTTATTGGGAGATAAATATAGAGTTTTTAAAATTTTGAAAGCGAATCAAGGGGAAAAAAAAATCACAAGTTAAACAAATGGAAAATTTAAAATCTTAATTTTTTTTTAAAAAAATAGCATAAAAAAGATATACAAAATCCTAAAACTAGGGTTTTTTAAACCTTTTTAAAATTTTGGAAAAACCCCAAATTTGAAGGCCAAAAATGAAGAGGCCCTTTTTTCTTTTTATCTCCCAAAAGATAACTGAAGAGGGGCCCTTTTCCCCTTTTTTACTCAAAAGAGATATCTGAAAAAGGCCCTTTTCCCTTTTTTCCCCAGAGAATAACTAAAAAGGCCTTCTCCCTTTTTTCTCAGGAAATAACTGGGAAAAGGCCTTCTTTGTTATCCCCAGAGAGATAAAAGAAAAAAGGGCCCTTTTCCCTTTTTTATCTCAGAGAGATAACTGAAGAGGCCTTCTCTTGTTATCTCAGAGAGTTTAAATTTAAAAAGGCCCCTTTTCTTGTTTTCTCAGAAATAACTGAAGAGGCCTTCTTTTTTGGTTTTTCTCAGAGAGATAATGAAGAGGCCCCTTTTCTTGTTATCTCAGAAAAAAAATAAAGGGGGGGCCCTTTTTGTTACTCAAAAAAGACCAATGTACTGAAGCTGATCAAAACTTTTATTTTCAAATAATATTAGTAAAATGAAGTGAAATTGAAATGATGGGGGACGTCAAAATTATCAATGAAAAAAGCAATATTTAAATTATCCCAATTTTGTCAACAAAAAATTCAAGTTGGGAAATCATAGGACAAATCAACCAAACTTTTCTCTAAGTAAGAATGGCTTGTTTTGTATGTAAATGATTATAAAAACAAATTAGTAATTTTTATTTTAGCTTCGGGGGGGGTCTTAAATTATTTTTTTACAAGGGTCTTGAGTGCACGCAGTGGAACCATCAAAAAAAAAAAAGATTTTTTCCCCGGTAAATTTTTAAAAGGGAAAATTTTTTTGCTTATTTCCCAAAAAGTTTGTTAAAAAAAACAAAAGTTTTTCAACAATTTTAAAAGAGGTTTAGGAAATAAAAAAAAGTTTTGTAATTAATAAAAGGGGGTTAAATATTAAAAAAAAGAAATTTCCCCGACTTTAATTAAACAACAAGAGGAAAGGGAGAGAATTTGGTAAAAGTTTCCCCGTAGAAATTTTTTTCCCTAAAATTTTTAAAAAAAAAAATCCAGAAGTGTTCATTTAAAGGGAGTGGGAAAGGGGGGCCGGGGGGGCCCCAATGGGAATCCCCTTTTGAAAGTTTTTTTCCAAACTAAAAACGTTGAAATTCTTTAAAACCCAGAGGCAGGTTTAAGATGGTTTTAAGGG
Source organism: Cherax quadricarinatus (assembly GCF_026875155.1). Classification (NCBI taxonomy): domain Eukaryota; kingdom Metazoa; phylum Arthropoda; class Malacostraca; order Decapoda; family Parastacidae; genus Cherax; species Cherax quadricarinatus. The sequence continues at coordinate 1,544,575 of NC_069402.1, read as the reverse complement.
TTTTTAAAAAAAATTGAAATTAGCCTTTTCAAAATTTTTCTTTTTAAGAAACTTTTCGCCACACAGGACTTATAGCCAATACACTCGGTTCCGGGCAAAGGGGACTGATTACCTAAATTACTCCTCTCCTTACCCCTCTCTGCTTTGTATTGGACTGTTTGAAGCCACTGTGTGGCAAAAACTTTTCTTAAAAAATTTCCCCCATATTTGAAATTTTTCTCAACTTCAATTGTCCCTTTTTCAAAACTTTTAAAAACAAATTACATAAGAGTTTTTGCCAGAATTCAATAAAATGGTTCCTGCATGTTTATATACACTGTAACGGGTTCCTGCATAGTTTATATACACGTAACGGGTTTCCCTGCAAGTTTATATACCTGTAACTGGCTCCTCATAGTTTAATACACTGTAACTGGCTCCTCTAGTTTATATCACTGAAAAAGGTTCCGCATAGTTTTATACACTGTAACGGTCCTGATAGTTTTATACACTGTAACGGTTCCTGCATAGTTTATATACACTGTAATGGTTCCTGCTATTTTTAAAACACTGTAACGGGTTTCCTCATTTTTTTATACACTGAAAAGGGTTCCTGTTTTTTAAATTACACTTTTTAACGGTTCCTGCATATTTTTATTACACTGTAACGGGTTCTGCTATTTTATTACACTGTAACGGTCCGCTAGTTTATATACACTGTAATGGTCCTGCATATTTATATACCTGTAACGGGGTTCCTGCATAGTTTAATACACTAAAACGGCTCCTGCATAGTTTATTACACTGTAATGGTTCCTGCATAGTTTTATACCTGTAACTGGTTCCTGCATATTTTATATACACTGTAACTGGTTCCTCCCTAGTTTATAACACTGTAACTGGTTCCTGATAGTTTATTACGCTGTAACGGTTCCTGATAGTTTATATACACGTAACTGGTTCCTGCATAGTTTATATACACTGTACGGGCCCCTGCATATTTTATATACACTGTAATGGCTTCTGCATAGTTTATATTACACTGAAAACTGGCTCCTGCATAGTTTATATACACTGTAATGGCTCCTGCATGTTTATATACACTGAAAACTGGCTCTGCATAGTTTATTACACTGTAACTGGCCCCTGCTAGTTTTTAACAATAAACATTTAGCTTTTCCCAAATATTAAAAGGTCATTAAAAAGTGAGCCGTTAAGAATTATTTTTTTTTAACGATGAAAAGCGCAAAAACCCGTTGGGTTACTATTTGGGAAAGGAACAGGAAGTAATCAGGATGGTCCCACAAGATGATAAATCAGTTCCTTTGGGTCAAAAGTCATCACCAGCATAAGGTATTTCCCTTCAGGAAGCATAATCCCGTTATGTTTTTAAAAAAATTGTTTTAAAATTTTCCGTATTAAAAGGGAACAAAATGGCCTCCCCACTCTCCATTAATAACTTTAATCTTCTTCTTAGGATACCCGTTTTTGAATTTTTTTTAAGCCTTTTAGAAGTAATTTATCAAGTTTCCCTAGAGACAAATTTGGGGAAAAATTTCATAACATTAAGAAAAAAGACACCTTATTGTCACTGTTTACAAACCCCTCAAAAATACTAGTTAACCAGGGTGTAAATTTAAAATGACATATTTACGTTCTGAAGTCATAAATGATAGAGTCGGTGGAGGTTTGGATGTTGGATCATGCACCCAACACTGGGGGTCACTGCCCCCTAACACTGGCATCATGCACCCAAAGCGGCATCACTGCACCTAACACGAGCATCACTGCACCTAAAACTTAGCTTCACTGCACCAAACACTGTGCTTCACTGCACCTAACACTGTGCTTCACTGCACCTAACACTGAGCATCACTGCACCTAACACTGTGCATCACTGCACCTAACACTTAGCTTCACTACATCTAACACTGTGCTTCACGGTACCTAACACTGTGCATTACTACACCTAACACTGGGCATCACTGCATCTAACACTGGGCATCACTGGACCTAACACTGTGCATTACTGCACCTAACACTGTGCTTAACTGCACCTAACACTGTGCTTCACTGCACCTAACACTTAGCTTCACTGCACCTAACACTGTGCTTCACGGTACCTAACACTGTGCATTACTGCACCTAACACTGGGCATCACTGCACCTAACACTGTGCATCACTGCACCTAACACTGTGCATTACTGCACTTAACACTGTGCTTCACTGCACCTAACACTTAGCTTCACTGCACCTAACACTGTGCTTCACGGTATCTAACACTCTGCATTACTGCACATAACACTGTGCATCACTGCACCTAACACTGCACTTCACTGCACCTAATATTGTGCTTCACGGTACCTAACACGGTATTTCACTGCACCTAACACTGTGCTTCACGGTACCTAACACTGTGCATTACTGCACCTAACATTGGGCATCACTGCACCTAACACTGTGCATCACTGAACCTAACACTGTGCATCACTGCACCTAACACTGTGCATTACTGCACCTAAAACTTAGCTTCACTGCACCTAACACTGTGCTTCACTGCACCTAACACTGTACTTCACTGCACCTAACACTGAGCATCACTGTACCTATCATTGTGCATCAATGCACCTAACACTTAGCTTCACTGCATCTAACACTGTGCTTCACTGCGCATAACACTGAACATCACTGCACCTAACACTGTGCATCACTGCACCTAACACTTAGCTTCACTGCACCTAACACTGTGCTTCACGGTACCTAACATTGTGCATTACTGCGCCTAACACTGGGCATCACTGCACCTAACACTGTGCATCACTGTACCTATCATTGTGCATCAATGCACCTAACACTTAGCTTCACTGCATCTAACACTGTGCTTCACTGCGCATAACACTGTACTTCACTGCACCTAACACTGAGCATCGCTGTACCTATCATTGTGCATCAATGCACCTAACACTTAGCTTCACTGCATCTAACACTGTGCTTCACTGCGCATAACACTGAACATCACTGCACCTAACACTGTGCATCACTGCACCTAACACTTAGCTTCACTGCACCTAACACTGTGCTTCACGGTACCTAACATTGTGCATTACTGCACCTAACACTGGGCATCACTGCACCTAACACTGTGCATCACTGTACCTAACACTGTGCATTACTGCACCTAACACTGTGCTTCACTGCACCTAACACTGTGCTTCACTGCACCTAACACTTGGCTTCAGTGCACCTAACACTGTGCTTCATGGTACCTAACACTGTGCATTACTGCACCTAACACTGGGCATCACTGCACCTAACACTGTGCATCACTGCACCTAACACTGTGCTTCACTGCACCTAACACTGTGCTTCACGGTACCTAATACAGTGCTTCACTGCACCTAACACTATGCTTCACGGTACCTAATACTGTGCTTCACTGCACCTAACACTATGCTTCACGGCACCTAATACTGTGCTTCACTGCACTTAACACTGTGCTTCACTGCACCTAACACTGTGCTTCACTGCGCCTAACACTGAGCATCACTGCACCTAGCACTGTGCATCAATGCACCTAACACTTAGATTCGCTGCACCTAACACTGTGCTTCACTGCACCTAACACTGAGCATCCCTGCACCTAACACTGAGCATCACTGCACCTAACACTGAGCATCACTGCACCTAAAACTTATCTTCACTGCACCTAACACTGTGCTTCACTGCACCTAACACTGTGCTTCACTGCACCTAACACTGAGCATCACTGCACCTAACACTGTGCATCACTGCACCTAACACTTAGCTTCACTGCACCAAACACTGTGCTTCACGGTTCCTAACACTGTGCATTACTACACCTAACACTTCGCATCACTGCACCTAACACAGTGCATCACTGCACCTAACACTGTGCATTACTGCACCTAACACTGTGCTTCACTGCACCTAACACCGTGCTTCACTGCACCTAACACTGGGCATCACTGCACCTAACACTTAGCTTCACTGCCCCTAACACTTAGCTTCACTGCACCTAACACTGTGCTTCACGGTACCTAACACTATGCATCACTGCACTTAAAACACTGTGCATTACTGCACCTAAGACTGTGCTTCACTGTACCTAACACTGAGCATCACTGCACCTAGCACCTAGCTCACTGCACCTATCACTGCGAGTCACGGTACCTAACACTGTGCATTACTTCTCCTAACACTGGGCATCACTGCACCTAACACTGTGCATCACTGCAACTAACACTGTGCATTACTGCACCTAACACTGTGCTTCACTGCACCTAACACTTAGCATCACTGCACCTAACACAGTGCTTCACGGTACCTAACACTGTGATTTACTGCACCTAACACTGGGCATCACTGCACCTAACACTGTGCTTCACTGCACCTAACACTGTGCTTCACGGTACCTAACACTGTGTTTCACTGCACCTAACACTGTGCTTCACGGTACCTAACACTGTGCATTACTGTACCTAACACTGTGCTTCACTGCACCTAACGCTGTTCTTCACTGCACCTAATACTGTGCTTCACGGTACCTAACACTGTGCATTACTGCAACTAACACTGGGCATCACTGCACCTAACACTGTGCATCACTGCACCTAACACTGTGCATTACTGCACCTAACACTGTGCTTCTCTGCACCTAACACTGCTTCACTGCACCTAACACTGTGCATCACGGCACCTAACACTGAGCATTACTGCACCTAACACTGTGCATCACTGCACCTAACACTTAGCTTCACTGCACCTAACACTGTGCTTCACGGCACCTAACTCTGTGTATTACTGCACCTAACACTGGGCATCACTGCACCTAACACTGTGCATCACTGCACCTAACACTGTGCATTACTGCACTTAACACTGTGCTTCACTGCACCTAACACTGTGCTTCACGGTACCTAACACTGTGTATTACTGCACCTGACACTGGACATCACTGCACCTAACACTGTGCATCGCTGCACCTAACACTGTGCTTCACTTCACCTTACACTGTGCTTCACGGTACCTAACACTGAGCATTATTGTACCTAACACTGTGCTTCACTGCACCTAAAACTTAGCTTCACTGTACCTAACACTGTGCTTTACGGTACCTAACAGTGTGCATTACTGCACCTAACATTGGGCATCACTGCACCTAACACTGAGCATCACTGCACCTAACACTGTGCATTATTGCACCTAACACTTAGCTTCACTGCACCTAACACTGTACATCACTGCACCTAACACTTAGCCCGGTGGTCTGGGGGGTGGCCCGGTGGTCTGGTGGCTAAAACTCCCGCTTCACACACGGAGGGCCCGGGTTCGATTCCCGGCGGGTGGAAATTCTGACACGTTTCCTTACACCTATTGTCCTGTTCACCTAGCAGCAAATAGGTACCTGGGTGTTAGTCGACTGGTGTGGGTCGCATCCTGGGGGACAAGATTAAGGACCCCAATGGAAATAAGTTACAGTCCTCGATGACGCACTGACTTTCTTGGGTTATCCTGGGTGGCTAACCCTCCGGGGTTAAAAATCCGAACGAAATCTTATCTTATCTTATCTTCACTACACCTAACACTGTGCATCACTGCACCTAACACTTAGCATCACTGCACCTAACACTGAGCATCACTGCACCTAACACTTAGCATCACTGCACCTAACACTGTGCTTCACTGCACCTAGCACTGTGCTTCACTGCACCTAACACTGAGCATCACTGCACCTAACAATGTGCATCACTGCACCTAACACTGAGCATCACTGCACCTAACACTTTGCATTACTGCACCTAACACTGTGCTTCACTGCACCTAACACTGTGCTTCACTGCACCTAAAACTTAGCTTCACTGCACCTAACACTGTGCTTCACGGTACCCAACACTGTGCTTCACTGCACTTAACACTGTGCTTCACGGCACCTAACACTGTATTTCACTGCTGCTAGCAAAGTGCTTCACTGTACCTAACAATGTGCTTCACTGCACCTAACATTTTGCTTCACTGCACCTAACAATGTGCTTCACTGCACCTAACACTGTGCTTCACTGTACCTAACAATGTGCTTCACTGCACCTAACATTTTGCTTCACTGCACCTAACAATGTGCTTCACTGCACCTCACACTGTGCTTCACTGCACCAAACACTTTGCTTCACTGCACCTAACAAACTGATTCACTACACATAACACTGTGCTTCACTGCACCGAGCAATGTTGTGAAGGCTTACTCAGCCCTGTAACAACTTCAGACAGTATTTTTTTTTTTTTATATTTTATTTAAAACAATACAATACATTAAATAGATAAAAGAACACATTATCAGGTCTTACACAGAATTATAAATTTCATTAACAAAGCACACAGACATTTAACTTTGTGCTAACACAAACTGTCCCTCATCCCCAATGCATTTTATTTTATTTAAAAGTACATCACAGCACATAAAAAATAACAAACAGGCTTTATCTGCCAACAAATGTAATAAACTTTCCATGGCCATATAATACCACATACAGATATAATTATACATCATGTAACAAAAATTATCTAATGAAAACACCAACAGTAACCAAAGTAAGGAGAGAATTGATACCGTACTAACGACAACAAAAGTAAAACAAGATATTCTCTACTATGACTGAACGTCATAAAGTACAAACTCAAAAGGGCACAGTATGTTACATACCGTAGCCCTGCAAACTAAAACCCCCCCTTCCCTAGACAGAACCCCCCCTTCCCTAACACATCTATAATGCATATCCAAAAGTATGAATCTTATGACACTTAAGAATATGAAGCATAAAACACAATGATACATCTGTTTCCTAAACTTGTAATGGTAAAGGATATAACTGCCTCACGGCTTACAAAACAAACTGCAAGTGCAATAAATACATTATGTAAATATAGAACAGTTTGATTTCTAACATTGGATTAGAAAGTATTTCCTATAGTCAAATTACATTAACAAGATCCACGACAAAACGTTGCTGAACAATATAATGGTAATACACCTACACACATTCGCCGCTTGACCTGCGCAGAGTGCAGACGTGTGACTACTGCCCTCTGCTGGCCATTGGAGGAGACATATTTTCACAACATGGCGCAGTCTGTGAGAAGGCGTTTGCACACGGTGTGCATTGAATTATTGCGTGGTGCAATAACGCCTCAGTCTGCACAAGTGCTTTTACCGCAAATTATCCGTGACACCTATGGTGTTGCGGATCAAGAACTGTATGGTGTGGCACTAAATGGTGCCTATCGTATTTTCGTCAAGCTGAGTTCAGCTGGAGTGTATGAACGGCTGGTTGACAAGTACCAGGACAGGAGCGTGGATGTTAATTCAGCGATACGTGTTCGCCTAATCGACGTGTCTAAGCATTACACATGGGTGAAAATCCGAAATGTGCCATTTGAGGCGGACGAGAATGATCTGCGGTATGTATTTGAACAGTATGGACCTGTACACCTGGCTATGGCTGGTAAATGGACGGATGGGCGTATGCCGGTTTGCCGGATGGTACGTTCACGATCAAGATGGAGTTGAGGCATGCCATCCCGTCTTACGTCATACTGGACGCATTTAGGACACAGGTAATGGTGTACTACGCTGGGCAGCAGAAGACGTGTAGGTTATGTGGTGCATATGACCATATGGCGGCCCAGTGTGGGAGATGGCAGCGGAGAAAGGACCAGGTAGTGAGATGGTGAAAGAGCCAGAACCAGAGGTGGGTCATGCTGATGAGGCACCTGTACATAGAAGTGGCACTTCCTGGAGTGAGGAAGTGGAGCGTGAGCTGCCACTGGTGGGTACCAGCCCATCACTGTCACAGTTGGTGGGAAGTGAGGCATCTGCCATGGAGAACGGGAAGACTGTGCAGATTGGTGACGTGCGGGTAGAGGAAGGCCTACTGGTGAACGTGCAGGAAAAATCCTTTGAGAAGCAGGTTGCTGAGGATAACTTGAGTATGGTGAGGAGTAATGTTCAGATTGAAGATGAGCAACTTGGAAGATTGGCGAACATGGCAGATGACTCGCCAGGAGTGGTGAAGTGATTGAGGTGACTGCTGAGATTCACAGGGAGGCATCCAGTGAGTTGGAAATGGATGCAGAGTGTGTCAACCGTAAGAGGGCGGCGACATATTCTGACTCTGATGATGTTTTGACCCCGGCACAGAGACCGGGAAAAAGCCATGGGTTGATGTGTGCGTGAGAGCACTAAAGGTACGCCTGGTCAGGTGTTGGATAAGGGAAGCCACCAGTGGGCAGTGGAGAGAAAAGTGGACGAAGCAGACACACTGAAAGCGTGTCAGTGAAAGGTGAAAAGGGCAGAGGGTGAAATCACATAAGTAGGTTTCCGGTGCATGACAGTGAATATTAATGGATTGTGTGCGAGTGAGAAGCGTCTGTGGGTAAAGGGATTTTTAAGACGTTATGCTATAGACATTTGTTTTTGTGCAGGAACATAATTTCAAGCTGGGAAAGGAATTGGAGGTGGATGGGTACAGAGTGTTTGTGATGTATTCGGAGCGAATGAAGGGAGGGGTGGGAATCCTGATCCGAGAGACGAGCCCGTTTGTTGTTCTTAGGAGTGAAGGGGGGGGGGGTCGTGTGTTAAGAATAGATGGGTGGTGGAGAGGTGAGCGGATGGCAGTCATTTGTGTGTATGTGCCGGCTGAGAATGATGTAAGGGTAAAGAATGAATTTGTGAATAACGTATTGGTATATTATTTGCGGTCATTACCGTCAGTGACAATAGTTGGTGGCGACTGGAACTGTGTGGTGCGCAGGAAGGATGTGGAACCGAGAGGGGCAGGTGTTTTTTGGCAGGTTTAGGGGATCTATTGAGAGGTGTGGGATGAGGGATATAGTTGATGGAGGGGATTGCGAGATAGAGCACACTTTTCATAGAAAGGGATATGCTGCACGATTAGATAGGTTGTATGTGACAAGGGGAGTGAGGGTGACGCGGGTGCAGACGGTGAATGTCGTTTTATTCAGATCATAGGGCGGTTTATGCTGATTTAAATTGGGACGGTTTGCCTAAGAGATATTTGGGGTACTGGAAGCTGAATGTACGACTACTGGTGTAGGGGGTGGAGGGAGGGGATTTTGAAAGTTTGTGGGAGGACTTATGGGGTGGGGGTAAGAGTGCAAGCGATTTATTGGGGTGGTGGGATGGGGTTGCAAAGACGAGGATCAGGCAATACTATGTGCGAAGGGGAAAGAATGAGGCATGGATGACATTTGGCTTCAACAGTATTTAGAGGGGCGGTTGCAGGGTTGTTATCAGAGGGGTGCTGTGACAGGTGTGTATCCAATGGAGGAAATTGAAGCATAAAGTGGCAGATAAGGGATATGCACAATGAGAGATTTGATGAGGCGAGGGTGCAAGGTGGGTTAGAGGAGGCGATTTGGGGTGACAGGCCGTCAGCCTGTGTGTTACGGGGTCAGCGGAGACGCAGGTTGGCAATGGAAATTGATAAGCTGGTAGTACACGAGGACTTAGTGGGTATACGAAGGGTCAGGAGTTGAGAACTACTGAGGGTATGAGTGGTTTTATGGATAGTTGGTTTGGAAAATATTTGAGGAGTGTAGGAGTGAACGGTGAGGATTTAGAGAGATTGGGAGAGAAATGTATCTTGTGTGCTGAGTGGAAGTGATCGTATGGCATTGGGTGGGATATTGAAGAGGGGGAGGTATGGAGAGCTTTGGAGAATATGGCGAGAGGTAAAGCGCCAGGTATAGATGGGTTACCTTGTGAATTCTATGTGAAGAATTGGAGTGTGTTGAAGGATTTTTTAGTGAACCTGATGAATGTGATGAAAAGTGAGGGGAGGATGGGCGAGTTGCAGCGTACTGCAGTAGTAGTATTGATTCCAAAAGGGGAAGGCCCTACTACAGTGCAGAACTACAGGGCGTTGTCGTTGTTATGTGCTGATTATAAGATATTCGCAAAAATCTTGGGAACAGGCTGAAGTGCGTGATAGATAGAGTTGTTGCGAGAGGTCAGTATGGGGTGCCTGGAAGGACGATGTATGAGGACATGGAATAATAAAAGATTTTGTGGAAAGTATGGAGGGGGAGAATGAAAGGGGGGGAGGTGTCTTAGCATTGGATTGGCAGGCTGCGTATGATTGCGTAGAACGAAAGGCACTGTGGCATATCTTACGGAGGCAGGTTTTGGGGAAGAGATGGACGTTGGATTGAGACTTTGTATAATAGGGTAGGTGTACGTGTGCAGGTGAATGGGAAATTGGGTGAGTGGGTTTCAATGGGTAGAGGCATAAGGCAGGGTTGTCCTCTGTCTCAACTGTTGTTTTGCTTGTATACAGGACCCTTTTTATAGGGCTGTGGGGCGATGTTTAGGGGTGGTACGTGGTGTGGAGAATGGTGGGATGGGAATAATAGGGTATGTGGATGATACAACAATTCTAATGAGCAGGGAGGAAAGTTTACATGAGGTGGAGGATGTAATTGGTGGTTTTGAAGGTGTTACAGGTTTAAAAGTGAATGTGGAGAAATCGAAATTATTGGTCTTAGGGAATTGGGTAGGGAGGGCGCGATGGGAAACAGCTGTGCGTTGGTGTGTGGTGGATAGACTAAAGGTGTGTGGGATAATTTATATGGGGAATGCCGGGAGGCACGGATGCTTAATTCTGGGAGGGCAGTGGATAGGTTGGTGGGTAGGTTAAATGTTTTGAGACCCTTGCATTGACGATAACATCAACGTGTAATAGTGGTGAATGTGATGTTATATAGTATGGTCTGGCATGTGGCAGCAGTATATCCGTTGGCAGGACCGGACATAACTAGAATGCTAAAAAAGGTTTTTCGATATATATGGGGTTCTGGGTGTGATTGGTTGGGTAGAAGTGTTGTTATGCTACCGGTCGACAAAGGTGGATTGGGTTTAATAGATATAAGATTAAGGGTTAAGTGTATAATTTGAAGAGGGGGTTTATCCGAGTGGACGGTCGTGTGGGGAAGGGTGTGCAAGCATTATATGAGGAGGCACGAAGGTGGTGGGTAGGATCAGAGATGAGAGAGTGTGAGGATGTGCTGCGAGCTTTATGTATGTTAGAGATCCGTCTAGGATACGGGTAGGTGTTCTGGAGCGTGCTGTAGGGGTGAGGGTGATTGCAAATGTTGAGGGCATATACCCAATGTATGCATGGGGAGACATTTGGGTAAGGTTGCGGTTGGTGCGCATAAGACCAAGAGTGAGAGAGGTAATGTTTCGTTCCTTCATGAATATTGCCGTCTGGTGTGGTGCTTCGGGAGAGAGGGTTGATGGTGGAGGACGTATGTAGGGTGTGTGGGGATAGGGAGACAGCTTTTCATGTAGTATATTTTTGTAAAAATTTGGAGTGTATACGGAGTGGATGGGTGGGATTTTGAGGAGGGTGGGTGGGGGAGGGATATCGGTATTAAGGGCATTGAGTTTAGATGTGGGAGGTGTGGAAGAGTCTGTGCAGCGTGCTTTGGTGTACATCATAACTGATTTTGTTTTCGTATCATGGGCCATGGGGGGTAATGGGGATTGGATGGTGCGAAAGAAGGTTTTGCTGCAACAATGTACAAAACACTTAGCCCGTAAAAAGGGGAATATGGAAGTAGATGGGAAAGGGTTTTTCCTAAAGGGATATCGAAGTATGAATGTCAGGTTTTTTTGGGCGGAGTAAAGGGAAAGAAAAAAAAAAAAAAAAAAAAAAAAAAAAAAAAAAAAAAAAAAAAAAAAATACACCTACACACAAAGTAATTGACTAGGGATTTATACTCAGACACAACACATTATACACTATTAAAGAACATGCTAACTTGGTGTATATACAAATGGCAAGCACACTTGGTAAGTAATATAGACTGCATAATAACTTTAAAAAACCAACACACACAATAACACACACACACAAGCACACTCAACACGTCAACGTAGACATAGGAAATTAATGGATCGACGACGAAAACATCCAATTACATGCAATATCATATATTACATGTAATAGGAAAACACGTCTATACAAATACCAATGATTGGTAAAAACAAAAAAAAAAGGGGCATCAACATTGGAGAAAATACATACAACATTGGAGACATATATACAACATTAAGACATACATACAATTTAAACGCAGCTGACCAGCCCGTAAGATTACCCACTGAACAAACACAAATTATCTCAAATCCTTTAACTCTAACGCTCTGTATGCAGACGGGAAATCTTTCCCCCAATCTCCCCTCATATACTAACTGATTTCTACACTTAGTTCTAAGAATTGTTCCCGCTAAAAAACCCGGATTCTGCTATGACCTCAACAGTCTCATAGCCCATAAACACATATATATAATCGGCTACGACTTTACGACACTGCACGTTGTACACAGATGTCGCCCCCACCCACATCAAAACTCAACGCCCTAATTACAGACAAACCTCCCCCCCCCCTACCATTCGAAAAACCCCTGCTTAACCACGCACATACTATACCAAATTTTCACAGAAATACACAACGTAAACGCTGATTCGTCCTCCCCGCACACTGAAAAAAACTCCGGCCCTCCCTACACGCCGATTAGACAACCCCCACCTTGGACGGCAGAATCCGTGCAAAAATTTAAAAACCCTTCGCGTACTCTAGGAAGGAGATGTAACTGATGAACTCGCTTCCAAATCACACCACGCGTACAGGGGGAACATTCCTTGAACTCTCACCTCAACTTTCACCATACCCACTCTTTCCAAGTACTCAATTTAACACTCCCCCCACGTCTCGCATGCACAGTAACACACGTAGCATCGTATCGCACTTGATTACATCTGCCCGTCTCCACCACCTGCGCAGGTCACGATACATTTCTGTTAAACCACATGCCTGCCACCCAGTGGGAAAAAAACGACGTTTCACGTAACAAGCAATGATTTCGGTCCTTTTAAAAGGGAACAAGACCTAACCCCCCCTTGACACATGGTGTCTCTACCACCGCTCTTGTGAGCCAGTCGCACCCTGAACCCCACAGAAATCTATAAACTCTATTTAAAAGATGTTTGATATCCCCCTTTATTAGTGGATACAGCGCAGCAACGTGCCAAACTTTACTATAAAGAAAACATTAATTACTATCGCTCGCTGGTGTAGGTTAAATCGTGGCCTTAGACTATTTAAACGCCTCAAAACATTTTTACCACCCTCCCCCCAATTTCATGCCCTCGTCCATCAACCTCTCTCATATACTGTATAAACCCCATATAGTAACACAGTCAACCACCGTCCACGTCTCTACACCTACCTCCCTCTCGCCCAATCTCCCAACTTCAAAAATCTTTGATTTTTCTTTATTAACTCGCATTCCTGTTGCTCTAACCAAATATATCTACAAAACCTTCCTACATGGCTCAACTGCTCTCTCGTACGTACTAGACAGTTTGTATCATCTACATAACCTACATTTGGGAGGGCGATCACAAATCGAACCCCACGACGAATCTACACCCCGCCCACAAACTGTCCAATAAAAAGGTCCTGCATGCAAGCAAAGAGCATTTGAGACATAGGGGATTCCCTGTCGAATGCCTCTAAATTTAATTTGACTAAGTCTCCTAACTTCCCATTAATTTGTACTCTAAACCCAGCAACCCCTTATACAAAGAGCGCCCACATGATGATCTCATTACCAAACCCCTGCCATCTCATAAACTTCCCACCACACATCCCTTTCTACCCCTATCAAAAGCAGCTTGCCAGTCTAAAGCCAAAACACCACCCCCGCCCCCCGTTCCGCATTCCTCGAAAAAACTCCCTGATATGCCCATGACCACATACATTGGGCCTACCTGCACGCCTAACTGACCCTTAGTATACCTTGTCAAACACTTTCTTAATCCTATTCATTAAAATTTTTGCATATAATTTATAATCACTACACATTAGTGATATTGGTCGGGAATCCTTGAGTGATACGTACGTCACATTTTTTTTAACTAACACCAAAACCGCCGTACTCTGAGACATACCAAACGACCCCCCTCCTTCATGCATTGAGTAAACGTACCAAAAAAAGCCCGTAACCCCCAATGTTGAATAAAAAATTTCACATGGAATGCCATCAAACCTGCGCCAAACCCTTGCACACCCCTGCAAAGCCACCCACACCTCAGCTTAGTTTATGGGCCCACCCAGAGAAAGCGATCTTTAACATTCAACTCACATCGTAAAATTCTCCCCCAAATTTCCCAAATGCATCCACCTTATTTCTTTATTTACATTTTGATTAAAACCATTTACAACGTAATACTTTTTTCCTTCATTGTTGTTACAACCTGACCCCAAAAACCCCTTAAACGCCACCAACCACAAAAACTCACGATTTCGGTCTCCTTTCCTCCTTTGGGGTGTCCTACTACGTAAGACACAAGGGGACGGTTTTTTTATCACACCACACAGCCTCCTCACCCACCGAAATACGCGCCCCACAAAAACCGTATTTTTCAGCTTCGGAGTGATTTTTTAGATTGTCAATCTCGCCCAGGGTAAATTCCAGATACCCCCCCTTTGCGCAAAACCCATGCTGTAAAGAACCCTCCGGGTACCTCAAAAACCCATACTCCAATCGAGGGGCCTCCTTACCCCGTGTAAAAAAATCCTTAATACGAGGCTTCAAACCTCGTCCCTTTGTCGCACTAAATCACTACCTTCCCAAAGGAGCTACCCCAAGACGCTGTTAGCCCTTGGGCTTAGCGCTTCTTTTTGATTAAAAAATAAAAACCCCCTAGACGTCCATAATGCGTAAGGTGCTTATCTTATCACTTTGAAGAAAACGAGTATTTAACTTCCAATACCCTTTTAAAAACGAGTGGGGAGACCTCTCCAGTCGAGCTCTAGAAAAAACCCCGCGATGGTGGGAGAAATACACATCAAACACACGCCTTTGGTTACAACTACGCGCCGAGACACATAACCCTGTCAAGCGCGCGCATATCCTTACCAGAAGGTGGTCCAATCCCTAAGTCCCTGCTTCCACTTACATCCACCAACCCCACCCAAAAAAACAAATCCCAAAATAATCGAACAAAAAACCCGCCCCCCCCGGTTCTACTTTTAAAAGGGCGCCCACACATTCCAGTCGCCACCAACACTTTTATATCAGGCAGAGATCCAAATAGTACACAAAACGTCGTTAACAAAAGTTTTTTTTAATTTTAAACATCATTTCACGGGCCCCAATACTCCTAAAAAAAACCCACCCGGATACCCCACTCACCTATGACCGACCACGCACCCCCCCCCCTTCCCCCCAAATTTTTTCATCCGAACGGGCGGGCCCTTTTATTAACACAGCTACACCACCTTTCAAACGATCGATGAGCCATAAAACTCAAAAACCATCTATCGCAAACAAACTTCCAATTTTATGGTTATTTTTCTTGCACGAACATACATCTACGCAAAGCGATGCAACCACTCATGACCTGCACTTGCCTTCTGTTTTTTTTTCATACCTTTAACATTTATGGTTATAACCCTAACTTTCTAACGGGGTTCCTCGGGGGACCACCACACCCCTTTTCCTTTATGTTGACTAACGCCAAAGGCCCACCGACCCTTTTACATTCTTTTTATTACTCGCTGTCCTGGAAACACGCACGCCCCACCCTGACTTCCGACCCCGTCTTTTCCCCCGAGCGCGCCAGGGGTCAAACTCGCGGGGTCGGCGGGTAGCCGCCGCTTCCTAAAACAGCATCCTCAACTTTATCAGGGCCGTAATTTTCTCCTGTGAACTTTTACTTCAACAGTAGAAATCCGACCTTCTACCTCCTCACTTAATTAAATGATCGACGCCTTTAACTGTGGCTCTCCTCATCTAACACCCAACCAGGCACACACGCACGGGAAACTACCCTGCGAAGCTAAAAGGTCGCTCAAAGCGATACAATGTTAGCGTCCCCTGTCACTCCTCCTTGCTTTAGGCTCTCACCCACCATATTCTACGACATCGTGGTTGACCGACCCGGGAGAGTCCCCAGGATACTCCACGGGCATGGGGCCCCATCCACCTCATCACTTTCCACGATTTCAGGCGCGGGAAGTCCCGTTTTCTTATTGCCAAATTCCGTCGAGGAGCCTCACCATCCGGGCGATGACCCTTCCAGGGCGGGGGCCCCTTTCCATTGTGCACAAAGTGCCATGCTCCGCAAAGGCGACAATTCGTCTCTGACCAGATACGTAACGTCCCGGGTACGGGAACTCCTCTAGGTTTTTTTGACAAGGGATTGGTTGGGGCAGGACATTTTTAACGAAACACCCTTCCTGTAAACCACAAAGCGGGCCCTCAGACCACCGACACATAGTAACCTGTGGGTCGCCCCTAGTAATTTTAAGGCGTCACGTATGTCAAAATTTGTTAGCCTCAAAAAGGGACGTTTCGCACACGACCCAGTAAGTAAAGTGAAAAGTCCGGCAACTTTAAATGTGACTGCTTGGGGGTTACTTTCTTGCTAACATCCTGAACGGTTTTACAATCTGCTCGAGGGCTTGATCGCAAAAATTGACGAAGATCCGGGAAATCCATTAAGGGAACGCCACCGGGATTCACGCTGGATGCCATATACATCGCAGATGATCATCGGCACCAACACATTAATCGATGAGCTGGGGATCGTGCCCTTTATAAGGTCAATACACACAGTATTAACTCTTCTTCGATAACCCGTCGCCATTGTTGTTGTCGTCTCAAAGCTCCTCCACCAGGTGTCGGGACTGAGGAGAGACAGCTGACGACCGCTCAGCACAGCGTCTGAGCAGGGAATGACGCTTCAGACAGTATTACTCAGGCTGGCTCCTCCTCAGGAAAATTAATGAATCATTGTCCGCATCGCTGTTGGGCCGTGCGGACGCACTGCGCAGTAGCTCCCACTAATCCTGGTTTCTGCACAGTTTTCCCTGTTCAGACATGGCGGAGTACACCGGCAGGAGGATTAACACAGTCTGCATTGAGCTGTTGAGGGGTTCTCTGAGCCCTGCTACGATGAACGTCGTTCTTCCTGCAATTATTAGGGATTTATATGGTATCCCTAACGAGGAACTGTATGGTGTGGCCCTTAATGGGGTGAAACGAGTATTTGTGAAGTTCCTGAGGACTAGCTACTACAGCAGTGTGGTGGAGGAGTACCAGGAACGCCGAATGTGCCTCAACTCGACGATGGATGTGTGCTTGCATGACGTGTCTACTTACTATACGTGGGTACGAGTGAGGAATGTACCCTTTGAGGCAACTAAGTTTGGTATAATTGAAGTTTTTAGCAAGTATGGAGTCATTCATGAAGCCAGAGGTGGGGTATGGAGGGATGGACCATATGAGGGCCTCCCGGAAGGGTCATACAACATCAAGATGACCCTCAAGACGCCTATACCTTCGTATGTCATGTTGACAGGCACCAGAAATCAGGTATATGTGTCGTATGTGGGGCAAAGGAGAACGTGTCGTCTTTGCGGCTCTTATGATCATATAGCGGCGCAATGTGCACGTAGAGTTGCCCCGGGGGTGTCAGCCCCGGTGGAGGACGTCCAGCAAACGAGTGTGTGGCGGCGGCGAAGACTGGGACTCCTCTATGGAGTGAGGAGGTGGAGAAGGAGGGTGAACAGATGGGGACGTGTGTCACACTCCCGGTGGAGGAGGGAGTTCCTACTCCAACGCCTGTGGTGGTGGAGGAAGTGGGGGAGTCGACACAGGAGGTGTCCTTGGAGTCAGTGCTCCAGGAATTCTTGGAGGAGGCCGTGGTAGGAGAGGACATGGATGGACGGACCAGTGAAACGCAGCAATTGCAAGGGCTGAGTGAGAAGTCGGAAGTAGCAGGGAATACTGGAAAGGATATACTTGTAGTGGCAGAGGTACACAGGGAGGATGTACCTGAGGAAGAGGTGGCTTTGGTAGGCAGCTCTAGGAAGAGGCCAGTGGGGTTGACTGAATTAGATGATGTTTAACACCTGGGCAAAGACCAGGTAAGAAGGCATGGGCAGAGGTGGTCCGCAAATCCCCTACAGGGGGGGAGTACAGGGAAAATCGGGGGAGAGACAAGGGGGGTAGGGGTCCTATTAAAAAGAGTAATAAGGAAAGTGTGAGCAGCTTGAAGGGAAGTGTGAGCAAGCCACAGCGACACAGAGTAAGCCGCCTCTCCCTGACCATTCAGGTGGTGTAACGATAAATGCTAATGGCCTAAAAACTGAGGTAAAAAGGGTCTGGTTGGAGTTGTTCCTCAAAAGGTACGACGTTGATGTTTGTTTCCTACAGGAGCATAACTATAAGTCAGGTAGTGAGTTGAGATTGAGAGGATATAAGTTGTTTGTAAGCATGGCAACGCTTTTAAAGGGCGGAGTGGCTGTTTTAGTAAAGGAGACCAGTCCATTGCGAGTCATGGGGTGGGAGGAGGGGGGTGGGGGGAGGTTGTTCGGGTGGATGGGTGGTGGGGGCAGAGTAGGGTATGTTTTGTGGGAGTTTATATGCCTGCGATTGGTAATGTCAGGATAAAATCAGATTTTGTTCGTGACGTTTTGTTATATTATCTCAGGGGTTTACCTGCCATAGCGATAATTGAGGTGATTGGAATTGTGTGATTAGGCATGTAGACGTAGTACCTAGGGGGGCGGGGTGCGTGTTGGGTGTCTTAAGGGATGCTTTGTGCGATGTCGGGGTGGTAGATGTGGTTGGCAGGGGGGGGTATCAGGTTGAGCATACCTATGTACAGGGGAGTTATGAGGCAAGGTTGGATAGGATTTATGTGAGGCAGGGGATAGGAGTGGAGAGAGTTAGAACAGTAGACGTGGGTTTATCAGATCACAGAGCAGTGTTGGCTGACCTTAGGGTGGATGGTATTCCGAGAATTTTATCAGAGCTATTGGAAATTAAATGTGAGGCTTTTACAGGAGGAGGATCAAGGTCGGTCTTTTCAGTCATGGTGGAAAGGCTTTTGGGAGGCTAGGGATGAGGAGGTGGATTTGCTAGATTGGTGGGAGTTGCAGGCAAAGGTGAAAATTGTAGAATTTTTTTGGGAAGAGGGGCGGGGGAAGGGGCACCTGGGGTTTTGGTTGCAGAATTATTTGGGGGCATTTGAATGATTTTTTTTGGGGGGGGGGGGGGGTAGGAGGGGTGGAAGGATTGGGGGAACTTAGGGTCGTTTAGAAAGGATGCATAATGAAGTTTTGATGCACTCGGGTAGGGCGGATTGGGGGACGTACTAAAAGGTATAACCCAACGGGTATGTTCTCAAAAATTCAAGGCAACAGTTGAGGAATACCGTGGGCATATTGTTGTGGGGGGTTGGGGGGGGGGTTATGTGGGGGGAAAAAGGGGCCCTCACTGACAAGATTCTATCAAGGTATGTGATTTTTGGTTTAGGGGAGAAAGGGAAGGAGGGAGGGGTGGGGGGGTTAGAAACTTTTTAGAGGGAGGGGGTTTCGCGGGTAGGGGGGGGGATGGGGGAGTTGGAGGGGCATTGGGGGGGGGAAGAGGTGGGGGAAGTGGTGAAGGGTTGAGTCGGGGAAGGCACCGGGAAAGAGGGGGTTATCTATGATTTTTAAAAAGCACAGGGGAGGTCTGGGGGAAAATCCCTAGTGGGGGTTTTGAATTATTGTTGAAATGGGCAAAGGGCGAAAACAGAAACGGGGTCGTTGTTTTGGGTCCCAAAGAAGGAGGAGGGGAAAAGGGTTTGGGAGATTTTCGTCCTTTGTCTTTAAAGTTACGGATTACAAATTTTTGCAAGGGTTTTGGGGAACGGTTAAAAGGGGAAATTTGGGGGAGAGCGTACAGGGGGGGTAGTAGGGGATTCCGGGACGACTATGAAAAAGGGGGCACGTGTGAAAAGGGGATTTTATAGAGAACTGTCAGGGGGGGGTCCTTGGGTTTGGGAGGGGTCGGCATATGCTGCGTAAGGGGGTTTTTTGTGGGGCTTTTTGGAAAAAATTGGGTTTTGGAGGGGGGGGGAGGTGGGGGGCCCCATTCTGTATGGGGGGGCTGCATGGGGTGAGGTTAAGGAAGCGGGGGGGGCGGTGTGATGGAAAGGGTTAAAGGGCAGGGTTCCCCCGCTGTCACAGTTGCTTTTTGCATCGTGCAACATCCTTTTTTTTTGAGGCTGTGGACGACGCACTGGGAGGGGGGGGGGGAAGCATGGGGGCATGTGGGTTTGGGGTAAACAACTTGTTATTTCGGTGGGGAGGCTTTACGAAGGGGGGGAAGGGCATTAGGATTTTTGGGGAATGTTTCAGAATGGTAGTTAATTTAGCAAAGTCGGTTATTGGAAGTAGGAACGGGGGTTTGGGGGGGGAGTTTGGGGGGGAAATGGAGGACGGTTTGTGACAAAATTTTGGTGTGTGGGATATGGAATGAGGCAATTGCGGAATGTAGGAGAATTAACTCAGAAGCAGTCACGAGTAGGGTTTAGGCAATTTAAAAAGGTTGGGGCCAGTGAAGTGGCGTAAGCGGGGGTTGGTAATTAACGGGGTGTATAGTAAGGCGGGGGGTTTTCGGGGTGTTCCCTTGGGGGTGCAGGATTACAGGAATACAGGGAGGTTTTGGGGTTTGTGTGGGGGTTTGGGGGGGGGGTTGCCAAAGATGTGTCAGAGGAGGTAAAAAGGGGGGGGGCTAGGTTTGTTGGCCTTGGGGCCTAGGGAAAAGATTATATTTTAAGCAGGGGTATTAAGGGTGGGGGGGGGGGGGGGGTGTTAGGGGGGTTGGGATGAGGGAGCTAAAACTGGTGGAGTGGAGGTTTTGGAAATTGAAGATGTAATAAGTTTCTGTTGGCTGGGGCGGAAAAAAAAGGTTGAAGGAAAACCAGTGGGGGGTGTGGTGGGGAAGGGGGATTGCAGGGGGCCCAGTATCCCCATGAAAAAGGGGGGTCTATGGGGGAGTTCAGGAAGTTAGGAACCAGCAAGGGTTGGGAGTTGGTTTTTCCCGTTTTCTAATGGGTGGGGTGATTAAGTTATTTGCATAAGATGGGGTGGTTTTAGAGGGCAACAGGGTTTATTTTGGGGAGGAGGAGACGGCATATCTGTGTATATTTTTGTTCATTTTTGGAATGGTGAGAGCTGGATGGCGGGGGTTATTGGCTGTTGGGGGGGGGGAGTTGGCTTTTCTTAGATCTTGTCGATGGATGTTAGGGGTACAAGCGAAGTGGGCAGGGCTTTTATGTATGTTTGGCAAATTTTTTGCATGTTTTTGGGGGAAAAGAGGCAGATTTCAGGGCATTTGGGGTAAAAGCGTTAGGCGCGGTTTTATAGACAAGGTGTAGGAAAAAGGTTTAAAATATGGGGGGAAATGGAATCAATTTTTTTATAGGTTTCGTAATTTTTCTGTAGCAAGTTCTAAGGGGAAAAGGGGGGGGGGGCGGGGTGAGTTCTTTTTTTGTGAGGGGGGGGGGTTTTTAAGTTGGTGCTTGGGAAAGGTGGGGTGGGGGTGAGATAGTGAGGCATATATTTATGAAATGGTTATGTTCCGCAGGATTTTGATATCGGCGATCATACCTTGGGTACATAGCATACATGGGTTGCCTTGCATTGCATATTTTGGTTTGGGGTTTTTATTGCATTTATATCGAGGAAAGGTGGGTTTTAAATGGGTGTTAGGCTTTTTTTGGTAAGTTGTATGAAATTCAAAAAAGATATTTCCAGGATTTGCAGTAAATTTTTTTATTAAATTGAGAGGGGTTTTTAAAAAATAAAATAAAAAAGGGAAATGTAGTCAAGACGTTGTATAGAATGATTTATTTTGTTTTTAAAAATGTAGTGCAAGTACTTTCCCCTTTTTCCCTTTTGGATTGCTTTTCTTTTGATATAATTAGTATCAAGTATTTCCTTTTAAAGGTACTTCTTTTAGAAAAGGATTGTAAATCTTTGCACACGTTTAAGTGACAATTTTATGTCAAGGATGTTTAATTGTGTTTAGATAGGGGTTAGGATTTTGTGTTCAGTTTTTAACAGTTTGATCTTTGCTAGGAGTTAGTTTTGGTAGGGGGGTTCCCCGTTTGGATTTTATGAAGGGGGTTTTTTTTATTATTCGCCCCTCCTTGTGAGGGGAGAAAACCCCTTTGATATGTTTCAATGAAATTATTCTTGGTTTTTTATTAAAATTTATTAGGTTTTTAAAATTGAGGTAACATGAATGTATTCTTTAATTTTTTTGTGTAAAACCATGTCATACAAAATGTTCTAAGTTTGAATTCTTTTTTGTTGTTTTTTTATTATTGAATTAGATGTTGTGGGGGTATATTCTTCCAATTATACAAGTGTGTGTGTATGGTAAAAATGTACATTCTGGGGTTTCTTGTACTTTTTTATTTTTTTGTGGTTTGCATAACCAAAATTTTGTAATTCTCATTAAGGGTTTTAATGAGGTAAAGGGCATACCGGATTGTTTGGTTACTTAAGGGGTTTTTTTTCAAACGTTTTCATGCATATATTTTTTTTTATGCCTGGGATTATTAATTTTTTGTTAAAAGGGGGTTTGGTAGGTCAGTTGTTGGTGTGTAAATGGTGGTAATAATAGGGGGAAAAGGTTATTTAATACTGGGATTGTGGGTTTGAGGGTTTTTTTTAATATCCGTATGTTTTTTATTAATCACTTATACGTCCTTGTAAATACGTGTGTATTCTTTGGATTATAAGGTAGTATTTTGAATTTATTAAACCCCCCTGTATTTCGGGTGTGGGTTGCCCTTGTGAGAACGTGGAATTGTTGTTTCATTTTAATGGGAAAAATGTCTTAGTTTATGAACGTATGCATACATAATTTAAATAATTGTGTTTTCTAAATAAAATATAAAAAAAAAAATTATGAAAAGAAAAAAAAATAATAATTCACAAAGATAAGCACTTTATTATTTTTTAAAACAAAATAAAAAAAAAAAAACATGAAAGGGATATCCCATTTGAAAGAAAAAAGAAAAGTGAAATGAAAAAAATAACTTTTTAATCAACGCTAAAGTAGATTTTTTTTTTATTTTTTTATTTTTAAAAAAAATACAAACATTAAATAAATAAAAAAACAAAGTATCATTCTTACCAGGGAAATTTAAAATTTCATTGTCAAAAACACATAAACATTTAACTTTTTGCTGAACAAATGTCCCTCTCCCCTTTTAATTTTTTTTTTTTTTGTATTTAAAATACATATAATTATACGTGTAAGCAAAATGTTTCGAAACCCAAACAACTGTAAAACAAAAATTATTGTACAACATACTATACACAACAAAAAAGAAAAAAAACTTCCACGGGTTACCCAAAAACTTTTCCGAGAATCTATTCAGCAAACCTTAAAAATCTTATGCCAAGTTTTTTAAAACAAAACAATTCTTAAAGGGAAAAACCTCACCCCATCCTTTAAAACCCATACATCCACCCCCCAACCCAAAGGAAAATTTTAAAGTCGTACAATGTGTCTGGAAGTAAAAAGCCCCCCCCCCCTAAATACCTACAAAACAATGACATATATAAGAGCGCAGGATACTACTTCTCTAAGTAAATTTGAAAATTTTTGTACCCTTAAAAGGGATAATTTTCTCTATATCTCAGCACGGGTGAAACCCCAACCCAAACTTCTTCAAACACTTTTACCCTATACCCAGTATTAATACATTTTTACACCCTACTTGAACTCATTTTGCACACCTGACCCAATTTAAGTAAATTGAAATTGCTTTTTTAAACCAAAAAATTTCCAATTTTACATTTTTAAATTCCCAATAAAACCTTTTATGTGATTTTAAACAATAAAAAAAGAAAAGGGGAAAAAAACCCCGCGTGTACTTAAAATATTTAACACTACCCTACACTTACAGTGCCCACCACATGTACTATAAAATTTTTTAAACCGGGCCCGCTGAAAAAATTTTATTTTAGGCCTTAGTAAAAAAAATACAATCCGCATAATATAAAACTTAACCACGTTCCCTCATTAAGCTATGTAATTTTCAAACCTTCTAAATTTCCAAAATTTTTGTCTTACAGAATCCCATCCAACAAAAAGGGAAAACCCCCCGGACTTTGTATAAACGGGCATATTCGATACAGTCATATGGCAACCTTAGTAACACCTTTTGAAATTATGCTTTCAAATAACATCTTTAAAGGCACTCTAAACAATAACGAACATTTCTTTCACACAAAACAAAAATTTTAAAAGATTCTCCCCTTTTCTTTCCCCTTTGTATAAAAACAAATGTTGTAGTGCTCCAAAAACTTTTACTTTCATTTTACTATCCAAAATCTTCAAACAAAAAGGGGAAACACTTTTTAAAAAACACCACCCACACCACTCCCCTACTCAGAAAACCCAAAAAATGTATCAGTGAAACCCAAAGCCCACACATTTTTAAAAAGCCATCCACACATCTGCCCAAAAAAACTACCCCGTCGCTCCCCCATTTAAAATTAAATCCCTTTAAAATTTTTTAATTAAAATCCGGTTTCCCTATTAAACGTTTGCCCTCCCACCTTCCCCCTTTTAAACACCCCTATTGCGACATTTTGGTTCTATAAATGGGGGGCCGCAACCCTTTTTATTCTTTCATCCCCCCCAAATTCCCCTCTTTGCCCAAGACGTATAAAAAAAAATCAGTAACCACATACGCAACCCCCTTCCCCCACCATCTGCCTCATCCCCCCTATACAAAATTAACCCCCTTTAAAACCCCTGCCCCCCTTTTCCCCACCCACCCCCCAAAATCCCCTACCAAACCAAACCCTTACGCTTCTAAAAAAATTTAAAAAAAAATACACCGCTTTGAAAAATACCCTCGGAACATCCAAAACCTTTGCACCCCCCTCCCCCCCTTTTGTTCCTTTTTAAAAAAACAAACACCGGGACGGCAAGATTCCTTTGAAAAAAACCCAAACATTCCTCCCTTACCCCGGGTTTTTAAATACCCCCAATTTCCCCGTAAAACATTTCCAGATTTTCCCCCCAGGCAAAACCGGGGGGTTTATGCCCCCTCAATGCCGCCCCACAGACCCACCCCCCACCCTCTCAAAAAATCCTAATTTAAGGCGCTTGGGACCCCTCCCGTCTTTAAAAACCCCATCAACATGGCCTCCCCAAATCTTAAATTTTTTTAAAACCCCCCCCCCAATTTTGCATATCCATACCAAAAGTTTTTCTACCCCCCCTTTCCCTCCCCCCCCCCCACCTCCCCCAAATACCCCCCGTTTTTAGATACACACTTTAAAACCTTTTTTCTAAATTAAAGCCCCCCCCCCCTGGCAAAAGGGGAAGCTTTCCCCAAACCCCTTTTGGGCCAGTCAAAACCCCATCCCCATATAAATCGGAAAAAATCCCATTTGAAAAACCCGTTGAAACCCTTCGCCGCCCAGGGGGGAAATACTGAACCAACGTCCCCAAAATCTTACTATACAACAGAACGTTCGTCAAAAATAAACCCTCTGATCCCAACGTTAGCTGCGCCGTCCCCCAAACCAAACCCAATCTTTTAAATACCCCCCCCCACGGTGGAACGAATTTACCTTTTGTGCGACCCTATCATTTTTAAAGCGTAAAATACCCACAAATAAAAGTTTAAATCCACCAAAACCCCCACCCCCCCCGCCCTACAGTCCCATCTCTTTTTAGTTTTTGCCTAGGTCCATATATTTTAAAACTTTCCCAACATTAATTTCCCTCCCAGTACCCCTTTCCCCAAAACACATTACCACCCCCCCCAACCCTTGTTTTAAATCCGTCTCTTCCCTCCCCAATACAGTTGTATAAACCCAAACCCACAATCCCGGGGGCCCCAACCCCTCGTTCATTACAAAACCCTTCCCTTCCCGTTTCTCCACCTAACTGCCCTAAAAAAGGGGTTTCCTGGGGGCCCCGCAAACAATTTTGCGATAGGGGGGAAAAACCCCTTGTCGCAAACCCCTTCCCATTTTAAATTTTTAAAACCCCTACCCTTTTTCCTTTAAAACCTGTACTCTATAGTTTGCTCCCTGAAACAATGTTTTCCCCAAAAAGGGATAAAATTTTTCCTTCCGAATCCCTCCCCAAGAAATGAACCCCCATAACGCATCCCTCTCCACACATCGTAAGCGCTCGCCAACCATCCCAACCCCCCCCCAACCCCCCAACCCCCCCTCTTTTCTTTAAAATTTTAAAGAACTCCTTGCCTCATACATTGCCCTCCCCCGGAAACCCCCATTTTGGGCCTCTGAAAATTTTTACTTTTCCTATCACCTTTTTTATTCTATTCCCTAAAAATTCGTGAAAATTTAAACTTTATAATCCCCAACCCCTTAAGCGATATTGTCGGTATCCTCTACTTTGGTCTGTCCACCCTTTCGGAACTAATCCACACAGAAATTCCTTTTTCGTTTCCCCCTTTTCCCCCCTTTCACCTTCATTACTTTGGAATAACCTAACTATAAATCCTTTTAAAATATTTCCCCCAAATTCCTAACGAAAAAAATTCTTGGAAACCCCATAAAACACCGGGCCCCTTACCCTAAACTTGCCCCCAGACAAACTTGCAAAATCTCACTTTCCTTATCGGCCTTCTAATTTTTAACCCTATCCATACCATCAATCTCACTTTCCCAACGAAACCTCCCATTTCCTTTAAAGCCTCATCTCTTTAACCTCCGTTTTGTGAAATATGACCTAAACATGATCAAGAAAACCCCTTTAAAACCCTCGTCTTTTACAAATACCTGCCCCTCTCTAAACCCCCCCTTCCCCCCACATGAACATTTTAACCCCCATCATTTTCCGCCCCCTCTTCCCCACGCTGTTTCCCCCCAAAAAACGCTTCCCGAAGGCCTTTTACCCCCATAAAACCTCTTCCCAGCCCCCCCCAAAAACTCGCCCCCCATCAAATTTTTCCCATTTTGCAAACCCTGATACGCCCCCTTTAATCCCCCAATTTCTTTTCCACCGGATGATTTACACTCCCCCTCGTGCAAAGCTCCCCAAACTGCCCCCAAAAGATAAGTTTGGTCCCATATTTAAAACCTGTTATTTTCCCTCCCACTACTTTTTAAAAAATTCCTTAATACGAGATTTCCCCACAGAGCCCCAAAACCAACAAACCCAAATTTTCACTACCCCCCGGCGCCCCCCGCCACCAACTCCTCCACAATTGAACAAATAAATTTTGTTACCCCTTCTTGCTGCAACCAACTTTACATTAAACCCTTCCCAAAAAACCCCTTTACCCCTTTCTGGGAAAACCCCCCCCAAACCTATACCCACCAAAACACCCCTGTGATCGGGAAAAATACTACGTCCATTACCCTCACACTATGTTTTACAACTTTCCTGGGAAGTTAACGATCGAGCCTAACCGCATACCAAAGGGTTTTAAAAAATTGTGCTCCCCCACCTCACCTCCCTTAACACGGGAAAACCTTCCCGGATAACAATTCCCCCCAATTCCCCCAAAAAAAAGCCCTGCCCCTCTCGGGTTTAACATCCTTTTTTCCCTTTTCACACAGTTCCAGCACCTCCTATCACAGCAAAACCCCCCCCAATCCAGCAAATAATTTTACCAGAACCCTCCCTTTCGAAAATTTTTTTTTTTATCCCCACATCTCCCTCCCGTGGGGCCCTACACCACCCCCAAAAGTCATCGTACCTGAACCCCCTAACCATCCACGCGAATCCCCTCCCCCCCTCCCCCCTCACTATGCCTGACAAACCCCGGGGCCCAGGTTTTTTTCACCTAATGGCCCCCACCTCCTTTCAAACGGCTGATGCTCAACATAACATTTTCCCCTCCAAACCCTTCCCAAAAAATAACCCGGTCATAATTGTTTTTTCCTTTAAAAAAAGAACACAAAAGTAACGTCCCCTGACGCAAACCAAAAAATTCCTTAAACCCCTCACACTTTCCTGAGACCTCAAAACCAAATTTATGTTCCAAAAGTCAGGCAAATTAAAAAACCACAAAGGGGGTTTCCCTCTTGACACAAAAACCCACTTAACAAACCCGATCGTTTCATTGCCCCCCTTTTTTCCCCCCCCCCCCCTTTCGTCCAAACCCCCCCCAACCCCCCCGCCCCGGGCCGCCACTTGAAAACCCCTCCCCATGGCTTTTTTCCCCCCCATGTTTTCTTCCCAGGGCTTTTTGCGGGGGGTTTAACACGTCTCGGAAAAATCCGAAAGCACTGTGCGCGCTTTGCGTCGTAACCCGCGACCTGCATCAAGTTATCCAGCTCAGTGCCCCTGATGAACCTCCACCCCACAGTTTCCCCCAACGTGCATCCCCCACGAACAACTTCAGTCTGGGTTGGGTCACCCCCGCCCCCCCTCAACTGCCCAAACCCCCCGATCCAGGTCGTAACCCCAAAATCCGGGCAAGGACTCTCATTATCCAAAAAAGTTCCAAACGTCGCACTATCGTAGTTTCCGCGTCAATACCCTTTTGTTTCCCCCGATGACCTCATCAAGCACTTGTACAACGTCCAGGGGAAATGATGGCGTCCCCCTGCGTAGCCCCCCCCATCTCCTTTTTTCGGCCCCCCCTCAACCTCCCCCCTCCA
This sequence comes from Cherax quadricarinatus, assembly GCF_026875155.1. Taxonomy (NCBI): domain Eukaryota; kingdom Metazoa; phylum Arthropoda; class Malacostraca; order Decapoda; family Parastacidae; genus Cherax; species Cherax quadricarinatus. The sequence continues at coordinate 1,516,038 of NC_069402.1, read as the reverse complement.
TGTCAAAAAAACCCGCTGAGGCAGAGTCGAAAACAGTTGATCTTGATCCTCTCTCCTTTCCTCCACATCACGTCGTTGGCTGGGGCCCCAACCCCCACGTCTTCTTTCACATTGCGCAGCCAGGGGATTTATCCCAGCCGCAAAAGGAAATGCTTCGCTGCCCCGCGTATGTTCAAAAACCTGAGTCCTGAAATCTTTTCCCTCACCCCCGTACGATGGAAATTGGGTGCCCGAGCGTCAAACTTGACAGAGAATGAACCCCCAGGGTTTCCCCAAATACTGGGCCCAAGGGCCCCTTCCCCGAAATGATCGTATTTTTTATTGTGCCCTAAATTTTTTCATAAAGGAAAACCGGGTGGGCAGATGCTATCCGCCTCGAAAAAGGCACATTCCCGATCTTTTAAACCCTTTGGGAAAAAGCTGGGGCCAAATCATGCAGCCCCACCGTCACAGCAAGGTTTTAAATGGTTTTTGGGCCCCCTCTTGGGAAATTTTTTCACCAAAAATGCCTCTTTCAAGTCGCCGAAATAAAAATTTTTCAAAAATCCCCTTTTGTTCCTTTTTAAAGCAAGTCCCAAATTTTCCTTTTTGGCTAATTTCCCTAGGTATTTTCTGATGATTGCAGGGAAAAAACAACTCCATTGGGTGCCCCGTTAAAAGCCCACTGGGGTTAAAAAAAATGGGAGACTGTTTTTTACCCTTTCGCCGGCGAGCCTGCGCCATGTTGGTTTAAAAAAAATTTTGCCACCAGACAAAACTCCAGGGCAGGCAGGGACAAAGTCCCCTCCCTCAAGGGTTGAGGACGAATAAATTGAATGGGGTGTTGGTTTTTGGGGCCCCTGTTTTTTGAAATCCCAGCCGTTGCTGATGATGGGGGGGGGGGGAGGTCGCAGGGGTTGGGTTTCGACCCACTGGCCCAGTTCTTCACAGTAGATAGAACCCCGAGTATATCCCGAGCCGGAAAGGGAGGGTTTTTTAAAACCCCTGCCAAATTTGTGGGGTTACGTCCTGCAATTTTTTATACAGTAGGAGGGGGAAAGGGTAGCTGGGGCTAGGGCGAACCCCACCCTTAAAACCGCAGCCGGCGTCAAACTTTACTTTCAGGGGGGGGAGAAAAAAGGGGGGAAAAAAAGGGGCTTGACTTTCCCTACCTTTAATAGTGCCGGGAATGAAAAAAATTGTTTTCTATATCGTACTCTTATCTATTTTAAATTTTCCCTTTACAAATGTGTTCCAGCACGAAACAATGTTCTTGACTGTACCTATAAAAATTCTTTAGTGCACCAAACACTGTCTTTCCGCAGTTTTTCAATGTGCTTTAAAGGCACTAACAAAGTGCTTCCTGCACCAACAATGGGGTTCATTGCACCTAACAAAATGCTTTTCTGCCCTAACCCAAAGTGTTTCCCTGGCCCCCTAACGTGTTTCTTCATAAACACCAATCACTGTTTCCCCTACACCCGCCCAAAGTGTTTTCCCGCACTTTTAAAAATTTCTTCACGCCCCCTAACACTGTGCTTCACTGGGTTAAAAAAATGTGCTTTACTGCAAGTAAAAAACGTGCCCTTTAAATGTACCTAAAAAAGTACTTCCTTCCACCTAACCAAAGTGCTTTAAATTTCCCTTTTAAATGTACTTCACGCCCCGAACCCCCAAAGTGCTTCCCCTGCACCTAACATTTTCTTTTTCCCGCAAGTAACAAAGTCTTCACTGCCCCTTAAAAATTTCTTCATTGCCCCCTAATTTCTGTGTTCATTGGACCTGCAGTGTACTTCTTTTCACCTAACCCCTGCACTTGACCCGCGCCTTTCAATTTCGCTTTTAAATGCACCCAAAAAAGTGCTTCACGGGAAACCCAACACTGTGCTTCACTGCACCTAAATTTTTTCACTGCTCCTAAAAATTTTTCTTCATTGGACCTGAAATTTTAAATTCACTGCCCCCCTTAACAATGTGGGTTTTACTGCACCTAAAAAAGCACTTCACTGTACCTAATGTGTGGGTTTACTGGGACCCAAAAATGTAAATTTTACCCGAAACCCAAAAAATGTTCTTCACTGCCCTGAAAAAAGTGGGTTCCCTTGCACCAAAAAATTGTGCTTCAAATGAAACCCAACAATTTTGCTTCACCGCCACCTTTAAAAGTGCATTCACTGCACCCCAACCCAAAGTGCTTCAAATGCAAGTAACAAAGTGCTCGCTTTCACCTAAATAGTACTTCACTGCACCTAACACTGTGATTCACTGCACCTAACACTGTGATTCACTGCACCTAGCAGTGTATTTCATAGCACCTAACACTGCACTTGACTGCACCTAGCAATGTGCTTCACTGCACATAATACAGTGCTTCACTGCACCTAACACTGTGCTTCACTGCATCTAACACAGTGCTTCACTGCACCTAACACTGTGCTTCATTGCACCTAACAATTTGCTTCACTGCACCTAACAATGTGCTTCACTGCACCTAACAAAGTGCTTCACTGCACCTGAAAATGTGCTTCACTGCACCTAACAATGTGCTTCACTGCTCCTAACAATGTACTTCAGTGCACCTAACAATTTGCTTCATTGCTCCTGAAAATGTACTTCACTGCACCTAACAATGTGCTTCACTGCACGTAACAATGTACTTCACTGCTCCTAACAGTGTACATCACTGCACCTAACAAGGTGCTTCACTGCACCTAACAGTGTACTTCATAGCACCTAACACAGCGCTTCACTGCACCTAACACTGTGCTTCATTGTACCTAACAATTTGCTTCACTGCACCTAACAATGTGCTTCACTGCACCTAAAAATGTACTTCACTGCACATAACTCTTTGCTTCACTGCACCTAAAAAGTCCTTCACTGCACCTAACACTGTGCTTCGCTCACCTAGCAGTGTACTTCATTGCACCTAACACTGTGCTTCACTGCTCCGAAAAAATGAACTCCACTGCACCTAACAATGCGCTTCATTGCACGTGAAAATGTACTTCACTGCACCTAACACTGCTTCACTGTAAATAACAACGTGATTCACTACACCAAAAAATGTGCTTCACTGCAACTAACAGGGTACTTCACTGAACCTAAGAATGTGCTTTAGTGCACCAAACAATATGCTTCACTGCACCTAACAGTGTACTTCACTGCACCTAACAATGTGTTTCACTGCGCCTAACAATGTGCTCCACTGCACCTAACAGTGTAATTCACTGCACCTAACAGTGTACTTCACTGAACCTAACAAAGTGCATCACTGCACCTAATAATGTACATCACTGCACTTAACACTGCTTCACTGCACCTAGCAATGTGCTTCACTACACCTAACACTGCTTCACTGCACGTAACACTGCATTTCACTGCTGCTAACAAAGTGCTTCACTGTACCTAACAACGTGCTTCACTGCACCTAACACTGTATTTCACTGCTGCTAGCAAAGTGCTTCACTGCACATAACTCTGTGCTTCACTGCACTTAACAATGTGCTTCACTGCACCTAACAATGTGCTTCATTGCACCTAACACTGTATTTCACTGCACTTAACAATGTGCTTCACTGCACCTAACAATGTGCTTCGCTGCACCTAACAATGTGCTTCACTGCACCTAACAATGCACTTCACTGCACCTAACAATGTGCTTCACTGCACCTAACAATGTGCTTCAATGCACCTAACAATGTGCTTCAATGCACCTAACAATGTGCTTCACTGCACCTAACAATGTGCTTCACTGCACCTAACAATGTGCTTCACTGCACCTAACAATGTGCTTCACTGCACCTAACAATGTGCTTCACTGCACCAAACAATGTGCTTCACTGCCCCTAACACTGTAATTCACTGTACCTATCAATGTGCTTCACTGCACGTAATACTGTGCTTCACTGCACCTACCACTGTATTTCACTGCACCTAACAATGTGCTTCACTGCACCTAACTATGTGCTTCACTGCATCTAACAATGTGCTTCACTGCAACTAACAATGTGCTTCAGTGCACCTGACAATGTGCTTCACTGCACCTAACAATGTGCTTCACTGCACCTAACAATGTGCTTCACTGTACCTAACAATGTGCTTCACTGCACCTAACATTGTGCTTTACTGCACCTAACAATGTGCTTCACTGCACCTAACAATGTGCTTCACTGCACTTAATAATGTGCTTCACTGCACTTATCAATGTGCTTCATTGCACTTAACTATGCGCTTCACTGCACCTAACAATGTGCTTCACAGCACTTAACAATGTGCTTCACTGCACCTAACAATGTGCTTCACTGCACTTAACAATGTGCTTCACTGCACTTAACAATGTGCTTCACTGCACCTAACAATGTGCTTCATTGCATTTAACAATGTGCCTCACTGCACCTAACAATGTGCTTCACTGCACCTAACAATGTGTTTTACTGCACCTAACAATGTGCTTCAGTGCACTTAACAATGTGCTTCACTGCACCTACAAATGTGCTTCACTGCACCTAACAATGTGCTTCACTGCACCTAACAATGTGCTTCACTGCACCTAACAATGTGCTTCACTGCACCAAACAATGTGCTTCACTGCCCCTAACACTGTACTTCACTGTACCAATCAATGTGCTTCACTGCACGTAATACTGTGCTTCACTGCACCTACCACTGTATTTCACTGCACCTAACAATGTGCTTCACAGCACTTAACACTGTGCTTCACTGCATCTAACAATGTGCTTCACTGCACCTAACAATGTGCTTCAGTGCACCTGACAATGTGCTTCACTGCACCTAACAATGTGCTTCACTGCACCTAACAATGTGCTTCACTGTACCTAACAATGTGCTTCACTGCACCTAACAATGTGCTTCACTGCACCTAACAATGTGCTTCACTGCACCTAACATTGTGCTTTACTGCACCTAACAATGTGCTTCACTGCACTTAATAATGTGCTTCACTGCACTTATCAATGTGCTTCATTGCACTTAACTATGCGCTTCACTGCACCTAACAATGTGCTTCACAGCACTTAACAATGTGCTTCACTGCACCTAACAATGTGCTTCACTGCACTTAACAATGTGCTTCACTGCACTTAACAATGTGCTTCACTGCACCTAACAATGTGCTTCATTGCATTTAACAATGTGCCTCACTGCACCTAACAATGTGCTTCACTGCACCTAACAATGTGTTTCACTGCACCTAACAATGTGCTTCAGTGCACTTAACAATGTGCTTCACTGCACCTACCAATGTGCTTCACTGCACCAAACAATGTGCTTCACTGCACCTAACAATGTGCTTCACTGCACTTAACAATGTGCTTCACTGCACCTAACAATGTGTTTCACTGCACCTAACAATGTGCTTCACTGCACCTAACAATGTGCTTCACTGCACTTAACAATGTGCTTCGCTGCACCTAACAATGTGCTTCACTGCACTTAACAATGTGCTTCATTGCACTAAACAATGTGCTTCGCTGCACTTAACAATGTGCTTCATTGCACTAAACAATGTGCTTCGCTGCACTTAACAATGTGCTTCATTGCACTTAATGTGCTTCGCTGCACTTAACAATGTGCTTCATTGCACTTAACAATGTGCTTCACTGCACTTAACAATGTGCTTCATTGCACTTAACAATGTGCTTCACTGCACCTAAAAATTTGCTTCACTGCACCTAACAATGTGCTTCACTGCACCTAACAATGTGCTTCACTGCACCTAACTATGTGCTTCACTGTACCTAACAATGTGCTTCACTGCACCTAACAATGTGCTTCACTGCACCTAACAATGTGCTTCACTGCACCTAACAATGTGCTTCACTGCACCTAACAATGTGCTTCACTGCACCTAACAATGTGCTTCACTGCACCTAACAATGTGCTTCACTGCACCTAACAATGTGCTTCACTGCACTTAACAATGTGCCTCACTGCACCTAACAATGTGCTTCACTGCACCTAACAATGTGCTTCATTGCACTTAACAATGTGCTTCACTGAACCTAGAAATTTGCTTCACTGCACCTAACAATGTGCTTCACTGCACCTAACAATGTGCTTCACTGCACCTAACAATGTGCTTCACTGCACCTAACATGTGCTTCACTGCACCTAACAATGTGCTTCACTGCACCTAACAATGTGCTTCACTGCACCTAACAATGTGCTTCACTGCACTTAACAATGTGCTTCACTGCACCTAACAATGTGCTTCACTGCACCTAACAATGTGCTTCATTGCACTTAACAATGTGCTTCACTGAACCTAGAAATTTGCTTCACTGCACCTAACAATGTGCTTCACTGCACCTAACAATGTGCTTCACTGCACTTAACAATGTGCTTCACTGCACCTAACAATGTGCTTCACTGCACCTAACAATGTGCTTCACTGCACCTAACAATGTGCTTCACTGCACCTAACAATGTGCTTCACTGCGCCTAACAATGTGCTTCACTGCACCTAACAATGTGTTTCACTGCACCTAACAACGTGATTCACTGCACCTAACAATGTGCTTCACTGCACCTAACAATGTGCTTCACTGCACCTAACAATGTGCTTCACTGCACCTAACAATGTGCTTCACTGCACCTAACAATGTGCTTCACTGCACCTAACAATGTGTTTCACTGCACTTAACAATGTGCTTCACTGCACCTAACAATGTGCTTCACTGCACCTAACATGTGCTTCACTGCGCCTAACACTGTGCTTCACTGTACCTAACAATGTGCTTCACTGCACCTAACAATGTGCTTCACTGCACCTAACAATGTGCTTCACTGCACCTATGTGCTTCACTGTACCTAACAATGTGCTTCACTGCACCTAACAATGTGCTTCACTGCACCTAACAATGTGCTTCACTGCACCTAACAATGTGCTTCACTGCACCTAACAATGTGCTTCACTGCACCTAACTATATGCTTCACTGTACCTAACAATGTGCTTCACTGCACCTAACAATGTGCTTCACTGCACCTAACAATGTGCTTCACTGCACCTAACAATGTGCTTCACTGCGCCTAACAATGTGCTTCACTGCACCTAACAATGTGTTTCACTGCACCTAACAACGTGATTCACTGCACCTAACAATGTGCTTCACTGCACCTAACAATGTGCTTCACTGCACCTAACAATGTGCTTCACTGCACCTAACAATGTGCTTCACTGCACCTAACAATGTGCTTCACTGCACCTAACAATGTGCTTCACTGCACCTAACTATGTGCTTCAGTGCACCTAACATGTGCTTCACTGCGCCTAACACTGTGCTTCACTGTACCTAACAATGTGCTTCACTGCACCTAACAATGTGCTTCACTGCACCTAACAATGTGCTTCACTGCACCTAACTATGTGCTCACTGTACCTAACAATGTGCTTCACTGCACCTAACAATGTGCTTCACTGCACCTAACAATGTGCTTCACTGCACCTAACAATGTGCTTCACTGCACCTAACAATGTGCTTCACTGCACCTAACAATGTGCTTCACTGTACCTAACAATGTGCTTCACTGCACCTAACAATGTGCTTCACTGCACCTAACAATGTGCTTCACTGCACCTATGTGCTTCACTGTACCTAACAATGTGCTTCACTGCACCTAAGAATGTGCTTCACTGCACCTAACACTGTGCTTCACTGCACCTAACAATGTGCTTCACTGCACCTAACAATGTGCTTTACTGCACCTAACAATGTGCTTCACTGCACCTAACAATGTGCTTCACTGTACCTAACAATGTGCTTCACTGTACCTAACAATGTGCTTCACTACACCTAACAATGTGCTTCACTGCACCTAACAATGTGCTTCACTGCACCTAACAATGTGCTTCACTGCACCTAACAATGTGCTTCACTGTACCTAACAATGTGCTTCACTGCACCTAACAATGTGCTTCACTGCACCTAACAATGTGCTTCACTGTACCTAACAATGTGCTTCACTGTACCTAACACCTTTAGAAGTTTTTCAAGTATTTACTGAACTTGTGAAAATTCAATAAGTATAAAAATTGGTTTTCCATACTTCTCAATTTTCTTGTTTCAGTTCTTTACTATTCAAAATTCTCTGTAATCCTCTAATATTTTTTTAAGAAATTTGAAACTGAAAATGCCAAGTAAAAAAGTCACATTTAATAAAAGGTATTTCCTGTTTCGATGTAGCTACGTTCATGTGAGTGAAACTGCTAGGAGAGGCAGCATCTACGTATTTTTTAAAAACAAATTTATTCACTAAAATTGGTATATATAACTCAAAGTAAAACAAAGTTTTATTTCAATTTAGCTAGTCAAATTTGAAAGTGTGAAGTCTATCACGCAAGACTCACTTTTAAAAATTTTTTTTTTTTTTTTTTATATTTTATTTAAAACCAACAATAGACAATAGACAAAAGGAAAAACCCTAAAGATGACAATATATGAACAAATAACTGAAAAAAACGTTACATTAGATATTGAAACATTAACGAATAACATTACAATATAACAAATATGACCACTATTACCTACATATAAAATCAGATACCGAAGCTTAAATTGTCTATACTAGCTGCATGTTGATAAGTTAACTTTTCGCAAAAACATGCAAACCTATATTAACTCTTCCTCAAATTAATCATCCTTGCTCTTAATTCACACTAGAATAAAAAAAATACAAGTATAAAAAAGAGAAAGTTTGAACAAAAAAACATTCCAAAAATTATCTAAATTTACCCAAACCCCAAAAGCCTAGTTTTTTCATCTGTTTTAAAAAAATGTTTTAATCAAAAAAAAATTTTAAACCACATACCCCAAACCATTTTTTTGTTGGGGTACATGATAAACCCTTGTATTACTATTTTTGTTGGTGTAAAATGATACAACCTTGTATTACCAAAAGGGAAAAAAAAAAAAAAAAAAAGAAAAAAAAAGGGAAAAAACCCACCTTCCCTTTTAAAAATCAGACTTTCAATTTAATACTTGTACATACTTTAAAAAATAAGTATTTTAAAAGTATGTTGTTTTAATTTTAAAACACGATCCTTACAAGTCATTTTAAAATTATTACGTCAAAAAAAAACCAAAATTTAACTTAAATCCAATTTTTTAAAAAACTTCGGGTTCAAAAAATTTAAACTACATCTTCTATTGGCCACCAAATCAATTGTGTTTACAAAAATAAAATTGTAAAAAAAAAAGGGAAACATAAAAACCCATTTTGACATTTAAAATTGTTTTAAAATTTCATAAATGCTCTTTAAAAAAATATGTTTTTGTTTTAATCATTGAAAATGTTCATGAGAAAAAAAATTAAGGGTTTATATAAAGAAAGAAAAAACCATAAATACAAATTTACATACATATACTTTATTTTATATATACAAAATACATAAAATTTTATAAACATACATAAAAATTTCCCAATAAAACATACATAAAACCCAATTCCACAACACTTTACTTTCACAAATACAACCAAAAATACAACACATGATATTATAACCACATACACTTACAAGTTAAAAGGGCGTTTAATTTCCAAATATTCTGTTTTGGTACTTAAAAACACTGGGAAAACAAAAAATTTTTAAAAAAGCACCCCGGGACATCCCTTTATATCCATTCATCAAATAAATCATGCTACCCCCCCATTCTAGGAAAAACCAGCCCATTTCACCCCCCCTTACCTGCCTTTCAACTCCCGTAAATCCCCCGTTAAAGTGAAATTCCTAAAACCCCCTCACTTAAATCCCTTTTCCCATCCCCCCCCTCCCACCTCCTTTTTTCTACACTTTTTTCAAAATAAAAAGTTGTGTTAATGAAATTAATTCTTTCCACACGTTCGCCCCCTCTATACCCCCAAAGGACTTTATAAATTTAATCTGTAATTATATACCCAAACCGCATTTCTCCCTTTTTGATTCCCCCCAAACCTATTTTAAAATTTTTAAAACCCTAAAACCCCCTGCAAACCCCCCCCCCCCAACAAACCTGTTACTTTAACCAAACCAAACCCCCTTTTATTATTTAAAAATAAAATTCGCAAAAAAATTCACTTTAGGGGAAAAACGTCTCCATCCACCAAAAACCCTTTTGGCTTATCCCATCCTCCCGTATTTCTTATGGAAAAAAAACCATTCCAGACGGAAGACCCCAAGGGTTAAAAAATCTATACATTATTTTCTGTACTTTGGGTTTTTTAAACGTAATTTGTTCAAACCCCCCCAGATATTACCCCAAATTAAATAAACGGAAAAAAACACCTTCTACCCGGGCTACCCCCCTTTCCTTCCCCCCCCATAAAGGGTTTTCCCCAATTTAATATGTGAAGGTGGGCTCTTGTTTATGATGCCCCGAAACATTGCCTCCCCTTTTTGAACCCTACCCACCCACACCTTTGCTTATCCTGACGTATTATAAAAGTCCGCCTTCCCTCGCCCCCCCCCCCGCTTTATAACTAGTTTAAATACACCATCTTTTTTTCTCTTTTCAACAGCTATAAGCCCCCCCTCCACGGAAACCCGGGAGTGTGAAAACCGTCTCCCTTTTAACCTTTTCGTTTTCCAGTCCCCCAAATGAATCAAAAAACGCGCTTTTGTAACCTTTGATCTCATTTCAAAAGAAATCGGTTTATTTTGCTGCCTACATGCCTTTTTTACTATTTTTAATAGGACATTCTTTTGTAATTACTCTTTGATGAAATTTAAAGTTTTTGCAGTCGAAAACCCACTGATGCGCTTCAGTACACCATCACAATAGCACTGAATTTTTTTTGTTGTGTTTTATTTTGATATAAATTACATAAACGATCCCACATATCATTTAATTGGGTTCCAAACCTTTTTCCCTTTCAATCCCTCCACATTCCCCATTTAAACCCTATCTCCAAGATCCTTTATACTTTTTTTCCCCTTTTTTTTTTTAAATTTGCCAGAAGCCTTTTCAAAAACTTTTACTAATTTTTCCCCCGAGGCAAACCCCCTGTTCCCCAATTCCCAAAAAATCGTTGTGTTTTTCAAATACCAACAATCCCCGCCCCCCCCCCTTTCGTCCCAAACCCCCATTTGCTCCCCCATAAGCCCAAATTTTCCTCTAAAAAAGGGATCCTGTAAAAAACGAAAAAATTTTTGGGAAAAAGGGGAAAACCTTGACGTAGCCCCCTGCTCATCGGGAATTTGTTCTCCAAACCCTTTTTTTTTCCCTCCCACCCGAAAACCCTGCTCTTGAAAACTTTAAATTTTGGGCCCCATGATATAATTTCCTCCCCAAAAACCCCCTGCCATTCATTTTTTCCAAAAAGCTTCCCTTTCTACCCCTTTTCATATGCCGCCTCCCAATCTTTACCCAAACCCCCCCCCCCACCCCCAAATTTTACTCTTTCTTCAAATAAAACTTCTAATAAAAACCATCCCCGGGTAATACATAGACCTTCCCGGCCCCCCTTATTGCCCCTTAAATCGATCACTTTACCCAGGCCCTTTTTTTAATTCTTTTAGCAAAAAATTCTTGCAAAAATTTATAATCACCACACAATAAACGAAATAGCCGATTTGTCTTTAAACTGTTAATGGCTCCCCCTTTTTGGCACTTTTAAAAAGACCACAGCCATCCCCCTGCTGTGCCCCCTAAAAAAACCCCATTTTCCCCCCTTAATGATATTGAATAATTTACCCAAAAAATTTTTTTTAAAACGCCCCCAAAAATTTTTTGGGGAAAAAAGTCACTGGGCAACCCATCAAAATTCCCGGTGTTTCCAATTGCGCCCCGGGTAAAGCTACCCATGGTTTTCGCAAATCCGTTATCGGCCCCTTTCCAAAAAAGAAACGATCATGCTTCTGTCAATCAACTTTACAAAAACCCTTTCCCAAAGACTGTTAAAGCTATTTCACTTTTTTCCCACACTTTGCGTTTTCAACTTTAACCCCCAAAAAATCAATTTTTTCCCACTCATAACCCCCCCGTCCCTCAAATCCCAAAACCGGTTTCCCTTTATTCCTTGGGTTTCCTACCTGAAAATTTTTAAAAACCCCCTTAACTCCATTGGGCCCTTTCGACGTGTGTTTTTGACTCCGCAACCCCACCCCCGCGGCCGATCTCCCACAAAAACCTCCTCAATCCCCCGGGCCCCCTTTTTAAACCTTTCCCCAACAAACCTCTCTTTTGTAATTCCCGGGTTTTTCCTTCAAAAATTTTCAATTTCAATAAAAGGATAAATTTGACATTAAATTTTTGCATAACATTCGCGCAACTGCCCCTCTAAATAATTTTTTAAAAACCCTTTTTGTAAAATGAAATTTTTTTCTTTCCCCCGATTAAATAATATTCCTTTTTACGTTTTTTTGGGTATTGTTTCCCACCCTATTTAAACCCTGGCAACCCCTGGGGGCTTTACAAATAAAACCCAAACCCCATTTGTCCCAAAAAACAAAAGCTTCCTTTCCTTTTAACTTTACATTTAAATTTCCCCAAAAAGATGGACCCCCCGAGGCCACCCTCCAAAAAAATTCCCCAAACTATTACCACTCCCCTTGGATCGGAAAAAAAACATCCCTTTTACCCTTCCCCCCCTCCGCACAGTTAAACCCCCCACAAAAGGCCAACCCACATTTCCCGGTTTCCCAAAATCGCCCGGGTAACCCCCGTTTTAAAGAAGGTTTGCTTTTACCATTCCCCCCCCCCCACACCCCTCCTTTAACCCCCCCCCCGGTCCCAAAATATCCCCCCAAAATACCCCAAAAACACCCCCGCACCCCCGGGTCCCATCTTTTCGCGTATCACGCGTTCCATCTCCGCCCCATTTTTGCAACATTCGGTTAAACCCCACGTAAAAAAAAAGACCGGGCCCCTCCCCCAACAAAAAATTTGTTTTAATACTACGTCAACCCCCAGCCGGACCATATTCACACCCAAAATAATGGGAACCCCCCCCCAAATTCCCTCCCCCCCCTTAAATTTCCCCCCCCTCCCCCCTTCCTACGCTTTCTTTTAACCGGGGTAGTTTTTCCTTTTCCAAAAAGGCAGCCCCCCCTTTCAAACGTGTCGCATGTTCCATGTCACATTTTAAACCCCTCATTTCCAACTCATAAACCCGGCCTAAAAAATTTTGTTTCCCGTAAGAATTTCCCCCTTTCCCACCAAGTCGCCCCAAAAAACCCCATTAAACCACTTAAGTTCCTCTCAGTCTAAAACCCCTTAAATTTTTTATAGTAAAACAATTGGGAAATTTAACAAAAGGGTTTTTCCCCTTTTTTTCCCCCGGGATTTACTTTACCCCAGTTCGTTTTGCAACACTCTGTCCCCCCCCCTTTGTTGGGAAATCCCTTTTTTTCAATCCCTTGATCCTTGGGGTTTACCTTCCCTCTCCCTTTTGTACCTCCCCCCAAGGGCCTTTTTTTCCCCGGGCGTTTTGGGAAAGGAAATTTGCACATCTTTTAGGGAAACGTTTAGGGTGCTTCCTTTTTTCGTTTTTCCCCCCCCCCCCACCTGCATTTTGACTTTGGGAAAACACCCTTTCCCGATGCACCTCCCCCTTACTGCATGCACCTTCAATCCTGGAGGGCTCTTCCCTCGACAAAAAAGTCATCTTCTTTCCATCCATTTTTTCACAATTTCCCTTTCCCCCGAACTGAGCCTGGGTTTTTCCACCCGTCTAAGGGCCGAAATTTCCCCTAACAAATTTTCCAACCCCCTTTACCAAAGACGCCGCCCCCTTTTTTCCAAACCCCCATTAGGGGAGTCTCTCCCCAAAAAAACCCTTTTGTATGTCCAATGAAAGGATTCACCTTTTTAGCGTTACAACTGGGGGATTCAAAACTCCTTTTTTTTTGTCTACCTCTCACTTTCCCTGGGCCAACCCTTTTTTGGGGGGGGTTTTTAGCAAAAGGACTTTTTTTCGCTTTTTTTTTATCGCCAACCCGTCCACTGGTCTGTTGCTGCCCGTTGTGTTTTCTGCTTTTTGCCGTTGTGTTGTGCCGGGTAACCCCCTTCGGGTTTTTCACATTGGGGCCGCATGTGGTCATATGACCCCCCATAGCCGACAGTACGTTTTTTGCCCCCCCATACGTTAAAATAGCTTGAGTCCTTAAATTTTTTTTTTAAAAACAATATATGAAGGAATTTGGGTGCCGAAGGTCATTTTTAAATGTATTCGGGGGCCTTTCCCGCGCCAAACCCACATACGGTTTTTGTTGCCCATCTCCCTGCTGTGGCTACGTGAACCCTCCCCTAAGTAAAGAAAATTTTTCCCGGTAATAAACAAAATTTAGTCGCCCCCAAAAAGGCAATTCCTGATTTTCACCCAGGTGTAAAGTCGAGATAAATCATGAAGTTCACCCACAAAGCTGTATTAAAAACCCGTATGATGGTCTCCTGATACTTGGGCGGGCCACTGGGCCTCGTAAACTTGTGCCCGAGTCATCTTAACGAAGTTTTTTGTCTTCCATTTAATGGACCCACCTATCTCCTCATTTTGGTATACCATAGGTTATCGCGAATGATCGCTGGTTTAAATTAAAAACCATGTTGGTCCCGTGAAGCACCCCGGGTCATCTTTAATTTCAGGGCAGTGTTGATTTTCTTTGCATTCAGCGCCATGTTGGGGGAAAATTAAAAATTTCCACCAACCCAAAGTTTGGGGCAGCTCCAAAACAGGTAAAACGCGCAAAACAAAATAAAAAAGGAGCGTACTGCGCGCTCGGGCCAACGGTTTGGGGGGCGATGAGGACAATGTGGGTAAAAACGAAGCTTTTCCCCACTTAATGAATTTTAAAATCATACTGAAAACTTATGCCACTTTTTTTCCCTTCAAGTTGGTTTATTTTTCAGGGGGAAAACTGGTACAGGGCTCAAAGGGAAGGGGGTCGATGTCCCCCTTTAAAAACAACAAGTAACCAAAACAAGGTATTCTCCTCCGAAAAGACAATGATGCTTTGGGGCAAAACTTCTCTTTCGAAAACTTTTGGTACTATATCAACAAGGTTGCCTTGGAAAAATTTTGGGTCCCCTTTTGGAAGCTTTTCTTTTTTTCTGGGGCCCTTGCAAATCTTGGGGAAACCCTTGTTTTAAACAGTTGCCCCAAAACTTCGTTTGGGAAAATTTTACAGACCAGAAAAACAAATTTTTTTTTTTCCAATTTTCAGGGAAAAAAGCAAACAGACGGGGAAATTTTCGTTTTATATTCAAAAAAACAAAGCAAAATGAAAAAATTCGGCACATTTTTGGGAACATTGGATTTTTTATTGTAGGGCGTTTCGCCATCCAGTGGCTTTATCAATACAAATTCTAGGACATAATTAAAGATAGTAGAATTATGTACAAAAGATGAGGTAATCAGTCCCTCAGTCTTGGAGTTAGTGTTCACAGCATCGTGGGTGGAGGAGAATCTGGAGCAAAGGCAAGAAGACTGGGTTTATAGGCGTCAGTGGATAAGGACGTGTAGCAGACGAGGACATAGTCACTGGTAGGTGGGATTCCCCAGTGGAAGTAGGTCCTTCCCAAAGAGATGGGTTAGTTGCAGCAGCCGTGAAGAAGGTGTTGTAGATGTCCTCTGAACCAAGATTCCATGATGTTGCAGTGTCTGACAAGTTGTGCAAGACGCAAGCTTTTCCTCCATCCATTGTAAAATATGAAGTAATGTATTATTAGAAGAACCGTATATCATTGAATGTCTTAAGAAATAAATTAATAACCTACCTTTTTCTCAGTGTATCAAAGCCTGTCGTAAGATTACTCATCCACATGCTGGTTCCTCTAAGTGGAGTTTCAATTTGCAAAAACTACAAACATACGTTCTTCAAGAAGCACATTTAAAGGAAGCATACGAATGTCTTCTCTCTCCATATTATTTGGAACAACTATAGATAAGAATCCATCAAAGTCGGCACTAGATAATTACGAGGAACAGGAGTGCGTTTAATTAACAACTCACTCACTATGGGTTCATACCCCACCCGTTCCATGGCTTAATTATCTTAGTTTTATCGATTTTTTTAACAGTAAAAAATAGCTCTTATATGTTGCAGATACCAAAGAAAATTGTAGTGAAATCCTAATTTACGCTCCATAAAACATAAATAGATAAATCATTCATGTCTGTTATCAAAGTAATCAAGGGGGAAGCGCTAAATCCGGAGGATTATACAGCGCCTGGGGGGGGATGTGGAAGGCATTCAGGCTTAATTCGGGGAACTGGAGCACAGATCCAATTCCCTAAATCAAGAGCCCCTCACCAACATCAAGGAACCTTCCTTGAGGGGCATTCATGTCTGTATTTTATCTGGTCGCTAAGATATGTATGATAACAGATGTTTGTCATTCTCATTGTTCTTCTATTTCAAGGATTTTCCCTTCCAAGCCCAAGGATTTTTTTTTGGCGATGGGAGGGGGGGGGGGGCTTTTCATCGGGATCGATTATTTATGAGCAAAGAATCTGGAAAACACTACGGACAAATTTTTTCACACCGTCTGATGAACGACATAAGTCACGCTTACTACTAGGAGAAATTCCAATATTTTTCCTCAAAGCCTTTTTATTTACTTTTATAAGTTTAAACAAATTAATATTTTATTAAGGTTTTCAAGGCAAAAACTAATGCTCTGAATTTTGATATATAAGATTAGAATAGAGAATATTTTTATCTTGGTAACCTTTTGATATACTCGTGAGCAGCTAGTGTTCGCCTTTCTTATTTCCATAAGATTCTCTTATTCTTCCACTGTTATTTTCAACAGAGTTTAATTATTAGTTTGTCACCAATCTGTATAGGTGAACAAGACTTTTATAATTTTAAAGGTAGCTGAGGTTATAACAGCAGTCTAGTGAGTGCCGTAGTGCGTGGGCATGAATCACTCACCACAGCCAGTACACACACCCACACAACAGTACGTGGACACGACCACAACCTGTACACACTACCACAACCTGTACACACACACAACAGTATATGGAAACGACCACAACCTGTACACACCACCACAACCTGTACGCACACACAACAGTATGTGGACACGACCACAACCTGTACACACCACCACAACCTGTACACACACACAACAGTATATAGACACGACCACAACCTGTACACACTACCACAACCTGTACACACACACAACAGTATATAGACACGACCACAACCTGTACACACACACACAACAATATGTGAACACGACCACAACCTGTACACACACACAACAGTACGTGGACACGACCGCAACCTGTACACACATAGAACAGAATGTGGACACGACCACAACCTGTACACACACACAACAGTATGTGAACACGACCACAACCTGTACACACACACAACAGTACGTGGACACCACCGCAACCTGTACACACATAGAACAGAATGTGGACACGATCACAACCTGTACACACACACACAACAGTATGTGAACACGACCACAACCTGTACACACACACACAACAGTATGTGGATACGACCACAACGTGTACACAACAGTATGTGGACACGAACACAATCTGTACACACACACAACAATATGTGGACACGACCACAACCTGCACACACACAACCGTATGTGGACACGACCACAACCTGCACACACACACAACAGCATGTGGACACCATCGCAACCTGTACACACACACAAAACTATGTGGACACCACAGCAACCTGTACACACATAGAACAGTATGTGGACACGACCACAACCTGTACACATGCAACAGTATGTGGACACGACCACAACCTGTACACACACACCAAACAGTATGTGGACACGACCACAACCTATACACACACACAACAATATGTGGAAACGACCACAACCTGTACACACACACAACAATATGCGGACACGACCACAACCTGTACACACACACACACACACACACACAACAATATGTGGACACGACAACAACCTGTACACACACAATAGTATGTGGACACGACCACAACCTGTACACACACACAACAATATGTGGACACGACCACATCCTGTACACACACACAACAGTATGTGGACACGACCACAACCTGTACACACACACAACAATATGCGGACAAGACCACAACCTGTACACACACTCACACACACACACACACACAACAATATGTGGACACGACAACAACCTGTACACACACACAACAATATGTGGACACGACCACAAGCTGCACACACACAACAATATGTGGACACGACAACAACCTGTACACACACACAACAATATGTGGACACGACCACAACCTGCACACACACAACAGTATGTGGACACGACCACAACCTGTACACACACACAACAATATGTGGACACGACCACAACCTGTACACACACACCAAACAGTATGTGGACACGACCACAACCTGTACACACACACAACAATATGTGGAAACGACCACAACCTGTACACACACACAACAATATGCGGACACGACCACAACCTGTACACACACACACACACACACACAACAATATGTGGACACGACAACAACCTGTACACACACAATAGTATGTGGACACGACCACAACCTGTACACACACGCAACAATATGTGGACACGACCACATCCTGTACACACACACAACAGTATGTGGACACGACCACAACCTGTACACACACACAACAATATGCGGACAAGACCACAACCTGTACACACACTCACACACACACACACACACAACAATATGTGGACACGACAACAACCTGTACACACACACAACAATATGTGGACACGACCACAACCTGCACACACACAACAATATGTGGACACGACAACAACCTGTACACACACACAACAATATGTGGACACGACCACAACCTGCACACACACAACAGTATGTGGACACGACCACAACCTGTACACACACACAACAGTATGTGGACACGACCACAACCTGTACACACACACACAACAGTATGTGGACACGACCATAACCTGTACAAACACACACAACAGTATGTGGACACGACCACAACCTGTACACACACACAACAATATGCAGACACGACCACAACCTGTACACACACACAACAGTATGTGGACACGACCACAACCTGTACACACACTCAACAGTATGTGGACACGACCACAACCTGTACACACACACACAACAGTATGTGGACACGACCATAACCTGTACACACACACACAACAGTATGTGGACACGACCACAACCTGTACACACACACAACAATATGTGGACACGACCATAACCTGTACACGCACACACAACAGTATGTGGACACGACCACAACTTGTACACACACACATGTGGACAATCATCCTATTACCACTTTAAGAATTCTACGTTAAATCATATTTTAAGATTATTGGGAGATATTATTATGAATAATATTTTCAAATTATTTTATTTCTGTATCGTTCTTCTCATAGATTTATTATGTAGTAGTAACATGTGTGTTGCAGGTTCGTTGTTGCTGCAGTATCACCAGCAGTGGTGGTGCCATATTTATTAAGATTAAGTGAAGAAGGTTATGGGGTGGACCAAGGTATTCCAACACTGGTCATCGCAGCAGCCAGCATTGATTGCGTCTTGGCTATCACTGGCTTCAGCATCATGCTGGGATTAACATTTGCTAAAGGTTAGTGTCTAATCCTAATTTTAACAATGTTGTAACGTCTTGTGACTTTTGCATTCGGATTTACCCTCTTATATTTCAATTAAACAGATGTAGAATATATGAAAATTTCAGATTGAAAGATCCACAAGCAGTTCGTAAGCTTTATAATTCATTAACAGAATAACCTTGTAGAAGCAGTGACTACAACACGTCTAGCCTACTTTACCTTAAGTCACGCAGCAGTTAATCATTTTTTTTTCTATTAATTTTCCTGCCCTATAAAACATGAAAACTGAACAATAAACAGAATGGAATATTGCTAATCCCTTAATTCACCGAGCATATTAAAATAGTTGCTGTCCATTAGGTGCAGACATAGTTAAAATGAAGTTATTGTCGGTAAAGACTTAGCCCGCAATCTGAAGTCGTACCATAAAAGTTGAAGGGCAGTCTTCACGCTATAGCCAGATTTTTTTTAATTTACCTCCCTAGTGTTTTTTTTCTATAAAACCTGAAATTTCTCTTAGGACAGGTTTCAAAATTTTAGCTCTGTTCTATTGTAGCAAAGAAAAGATACATGCAGCCATTGGTATATACAGACTTGTCTTCCGTGTAGTAACCTCACAAAGCCTCTTCTGATTTTCTTCAAACTTTCGCCAGTGACATATCCATAAAATAATGAGATCAATTTTTGCTAGTAATATGCTAAAGCATTTTTTCCATTAATAAAGTTTGCTTCTTCTAAGACGAATGTATGAAATTAAAAAAAAAAAAATTATGAATAAATGTATGAAATTTTTGGAAATGTATAAATTATTTTGAAAAAAAAAAAAAACTAGTCGGTTTTCCAAAATTATATAATTATTATTAATTAATGATCTGTATATTTATAATCTTCGAACAGGGTTCTTTTCTGCCAGTCATGGCGTCGAAATTTAAGTTTGGAACTCTTCCCTTATTTAAATACTATTTAACTGAATCTGGGACCTTTGTTTGACATATATTAAGGTCACTTGTAGCCCTCAGTTGACATGTCAAGAAACTGGAGAAAATGCAGACTCATGCAACAAGACTAATCCTCGAGTTTAGACATATATACATATAAACGATGTATATGCCACATCGTTCCACGTAATTGAAGGTATAAAACACCATAACTGAGTGAGATTTATCATTTAAGAATTTTTGAATTAATATTTTTGAGTGATTTTTTTTCAGAAATTTGGAAATGCTTAGTGAAAAAGGCTGCAAATAAAAATTTCCCATCTGAATACTGTATTTATTAGTTAAGGAATATTTCAGCGAATATTGTCAAACAGAATTGTTATTTTGCTGCAAAAATGGTACATTAGAATTTGAGTGAAGTAACAGCTAATATTATGCTTTTAACTTTTATCTTTTATTTTTTTAACCGTATGCTTGAAAAATGTAGTATTGCCAGTTGGGGTTTTTACAAACATGGAAGTAAGTTTGCACACAGCTGAGTCTGGTAAGACTGAGTTTTCTGGCACATATACTCACTTACAATGTTTTTCTCAATCTCTCAGAGTTTATTTTACTGGGAATACCTCATCCAGTAGGTTCAAATTTAAATATCTGAACATTCAGAGACCAATAATAATGTAAGTCTTTCCTTTAACAATAGCTGACAGTGGTTAAAATTTTAATAAGAAAAATCTTTCTCTAGTTACAGTACAAAACCAAAAATCCCATCATTCAAATTGCATAAAAACCGAGAAAAATGCAAATCACCTAAAATATTGTGACTCTTTACTCAGTTTTGATGCATCAGTGTTCAAAGATTGAAGTTGTTCAAATAAGCCATTCGTAAGTTAGCACACTAAGTTAGCACACTAAGTTAGCACACTAAGTTAGCACACTAAGTTAGCACACTAGGTTAGCACGCTAACAAAAACATCACTCACCTTGTAAAATAAAGTCGGCAGACTATCATCATCAAACATTGAAAATACGATACACTAACCTGGAGCTGGAGATCAACACCTTCAAGAGGTCTCAGGTGATTGAGATCAACGCAACACATCTAACACCTGTAGCTTAACACCTTCAAAAAGTCCCAAGAGCTGTAGCTCAACACCCTTGACAGAAAGAGATACTGGACTCAACAGGATGTAACACTGAAAATAGTTATGTAGTAACCCACTCAGAATATAACAACCTTGCCAAGACGCGCACTACACTCAGAACTTAACAATCATGTCAAGACGCGCACTACACTCAGAACATGACAACCTTACCAAGACGCGCACTACACTCAGAACTTAACAATCATGTCAAGACGCGCACTACACTCAGAACATGACAACCTTACCAAGACGCGCACTACACTCAGAACTTAACAATCATGTCAAGACGCGCACTACACTCAGAACATGACAACCTTGCCAAGAAACGCAACACACTCAAAATATAATGTTGCAAAGACACGCACTACACTCAGAACTTAACAACCCTGCCAAAACAAGCACCACACTCAGAACATAACAAACTTGCCAAGACACGCGCCAAAGTAAAAACATAAATTGGCCAAGACACGCGCTACACTTAGAACATAACTTTGCCAAGACTCTCACTGCACTCAGAACATTAAAACCTTGCCAAGACACGCACTACAGTCAGAACATGACAACCTTGCTAAGACACGCACAACTCTCAGAACATGGCAATCTTGCAAAGATACGCACCACACTCAGAATATAACCTTGCCAAGACACGCACTACACTCAGAACATAACATCCTTGCCAAAACACGCACCACACTCATAACATGACAACCTTGCCAAGACAGGCACAACTCTCCCAACATAACAATCTTGCCAAGACACGCACTACACTCAGAACAAGACAACATTGCCATCACACGCACTACACTCAGAACTTAACAACCTTTCCAAGACTCGCACTACACTCAGAACATAACCTTGCCAAGATACGCACTAAACTGAGAACATGACAACCTTGCCTAGAAAATGCACTACACTTAGAACATAACAACGATGCCAAGACACGCATCACACTCAGAACATGTCTCCCTTGCCAAGACAAGCACTACATTCAGAACATCTGAGCCTTGCCATGAAAAGCATTACACTCAGAACATAACAATTTTGCCAAGACACGCACCACACTCAGAACATAACTGCGTTGCGATGACATGCTCTACACTCAGAACATGTCAACCTTGCCATGACAGCATTAAAACTCAGAACATAACAATCTTGCCATACAGGCACTACACTCAGAACATGAAACCTTGCCAAGACACGCATCACACTCAGAATATGACAAACTTGCCAAGACATGCACTACACTCAGAACATGTCAACCTTGCCATGGAAACCCTTACACTCAGAACATAGCAATTTTGTCAAGACACGTACTACTGTCAGAACATAATAACTTTGCCAAGACACTTACGGCACTCAGAACATGACAGCGTTCTTGAGTTGTGTGCCGAAGCGTCGCCTGTTCCATGTGGGTGAAATGTGATTTCTCTCGTTTAGGGAACTCGGCCTTCATGAGGTCGTTTTTCAAGGAGTTGAACTTCTTCCACGCCGGCATCAGGGGTTGTTTCGGGAAGTAGTCCATCCAGGAAGCTTGTGCGAATTCCGTTTCAATCCAGGTCCACAGTTGTTTCAGTTCCAATTTCAATTCCTTAACCCAGTCTGCTCTGAACAGTGTAGTCAGTATTCGTCTGTCATCTTCTTTCTTTATCTTCGGTTGTAGCAGCTGTAGTCTGTCGAGTTTTCCCAGTTTCTCCTCCGCTTGTGTCAGGCAGGATTCCGGGTAGTCCCTCTTCCTAAAAAAAAGTCCCACATCTCCGCGAGCGAATGCTGGAATTCTCTGCTCTCACTGCAGATAGGTTTCACCCTCAGTGCCAGAGAGAAAGGGAGGGATTGCTTGAGGCTTTTCGGGTGGGAGGACGTCCAGTGGAGATATTGGTGTGCATACCCCGGTTCGTAGTACGTCCTGGTGTGAAGATGTCTGTCTGCATTCAAGTAAACCACTGTGTCAAGAAAGGGAAGTTCGCAGTTATTTGATTCAAAAGTGAAACGAAGTGATGGGTGTGCTTCGTTCGCCCAGTCTACCAATTGTTGTATAGTATCACTTCCTCCTTCTATTAAGCAGAATATGTCATCTATATACCTTTTGTACAGAATTAAGTGTGGGGCTGTCTCTAGTCTGTTAAGTTCTAGTTTGCAGTGAACAAATATTTCTGCGACAGCCACACTATGCCATCGCTGTGCCTGTCATTTGTCTGTATACAGTATTGTCAAACTTGAGTATGGTATCCTGCATTATATGGATTAAGGAGTCTTCTACTAGGTCTCTGGACGGGGGTTTCCTAATTCCCAGTCCTGTAAGTTCTTCTCTGATGGCGTCCAGGTTTCGTTCATAGAAATCTGCAACTGTCTTCTCTGCTTCTCGTTGTGGGACTGACGGGTAGAGGGATTCAATATCCAGTGAGACCAGCCATAGGTTTTCCGCTGCCCGTCCCACTCTTGGTCTTATTTCCTCTAGGATCTGTAGAAAATGAGTAGTATCCATCAGCCTGTCAGGAAGAAGCTTCAAGAGAGGCATCAGGACTGCAGTCATCATCTTATCCATGGGCCTGGTCGGCGCCGCACAGCCAGAGAGGACCGGTCTAGTCTTGAATGTTCCCAGTTCCTCGTTCTGGCTCTTGTGTGTCTTTGGAAGAAAATACATATTAGGAATCTTCGATTGGAATGAGAGTAGAGAGTCCCTCAGTGCCACGTTCATGAATCCTTTGTGGCCGTCGTTATGATACAGTCTGATTACTAGGTTGTTGCTTCTATCCTTAATTTCTGCGAATAATTGTTCCGGATTATTTATTATCTGGTAGGTTTTCTCATTCGCTACATGTTTGAGGCCTGCTTTTCTATAATTTTCTGCTTTAAAAACAACTATCCCCGAGCCCTTGTCGGCGTCGGAAATTACTAAGTCCCGTCTTGTTTTAAGATTCCTAAGGCTGATTCTTTCTTTTTTTTTCGTAGGCTAGGTCTGTTGTGCAGGTTCTGTCGTTGGTCTCGGTGTTTCTCATTATTTTTGTGTCGTCGAAGGTGGTGCCTTCGATTTGTACCTGCGTGGTTTTCCCTCCATATCTTGTTGGAATGCTTGGTCGAAGCTTTTTATTCATTAGGACTTCCAGTTGCCCTGCAGGTGTCGTCTGTGTTCTTCATTCTGGTTCTGCGTGGTGGCCCTGGTACGAAGGAAAGTCCCTTGCTCAGGACTCTTCTCTCTTCCTCCGTCAGCTCCACTTCCGAATCACCAGTGTCTCCAGTTCTGGTAGGGGTGCTGCGGGTCTCTCCAGTTGTGGTTCACATCGTACCTGTTCCTGAAGACACCTCCTCCCTTCCAGAACCTCTTCTGGTTCCCGAAAAATTTACCATTGCCGTAGTTATTAGATCGTGATTTCGGTTTTTTAGTAGGGTTTGATAGTCTGGTTATTATAGAAATATTTCTTATTATTCTTGTTGTTATTGTTTTCGCTGTTGTTGTTGTCGTATTCCTAGGTTTTCCTTTCGTATTGTTCGGTTTTCTATGGTTTTCCTTGGGTCTTCCGGACTCAAGTAAGGTAGCTCTGTCTGCTAATATTTTCAAAGATTTGGCTATGGATTGCAAGTCGGTCAGCTGTGTTGTGTCTTCTGGTGCCGTCTTGTCCTCCGGAGCTAGGTCTTTAGTAGGTTCGGGTTTGTTCGTTTCTTTTTCACCTACTGGTTTAATTATATACTTGTCCGTTTGTTGTTTTTCTGTCTGGTCTCCGTTTTCGTCCATATCCAACACCTGTTGCCAAAGCTGGATTAGGGAATCCAGAGTGTCGTCATTCCCTCCTTTTTCCTTTTTACTGTTAGAGAACTCAAGGACAGGAGGGTTCTGGGTGGCCCTCTGACGGGTCTGTCTGTTGAAATCCAGAGCCAGGGTGAAGATGTCCCTGGCTACCTCTCTCCGAATTCCTAGAGTATCTTTTCTCTTGTATGCTCGAGAGTTACTGAAATACCTAGTGCTTGAATGGCCGCTAAAAATTTGTAGAGATTTCTGGTTTCTTCCTCCATGGTCTTTACCAGCCAGTCTGGGTATATGCTAACTTCCGGTAGTGATAGTATCTTGATCGGTTTTAGCCCCATATCCGGTAGGAGTCCTGCCTGATGGCAGTCCTGCAGATACCTGAGTTTGCTCCAGCCCTGATCGAATTCTCTATACAGTTGCCTGAGGATGGCAGCTGCCTTATTCTCTTTCTTTTTCAGAATGCGTGAAGGGTGATGGGACGGATCAATGTAAGGCATGGGGTCGCTAACCTTCTCTAGTACCATGATTTTATCTGTTACTCAGCGAAACGGTAGATTCTGCAGTGTTCCGTTGTCCAGTTTTAAGCTTTCCATTGTTGCCCATACACCCTTGAAGTAGAGTCGAGGGTCGAGGATTGCCTTGGTTCCGCTCCATTCCTGGGGTTTGGTCTTGTCCGTCTGGTCCTGGATTGGGTCTCTTAGGATGTTCACTGGCTCGTAGACTTCACTCTAGTTTACCGGGCCTGACTATCATATGCCGTCCTTACAACCTGTAAAGAAGGAAGGAATCCCAAAACTCTCCAAGGTCTTCTCCGGTGTTTCATCCGTCTGTTGCTTCTCCATAACCACCACCCGAGTTTCGGTGCTGTCACTGGTGGCTGGCTCGATGATTTCTTTGACCACCATTGGTGTCTCCCTCTGCATGCTCTTCTCGGGTAGAGGGGGTTGGGTCTCTGTCGACTGTTTCGTCTCTGATTCTTGTTGTAATAGTTTCTCTGCTCTCTTGGCTCTAGTGATCATTTGGAGCTCATAAATGTGGCCATCTAATGTCTCAGTCGTTAAGATTCTCATCAAGTAATAGACGGTGGTGAATGAAAGGTCTGATGTGCAAGTTTCCAAGCAAGTGAAGGCCTTAGCAAAGAAAAAAGGAACCCCTCCGATTCTCAACTACGCGTTTCTGTAGCTTGCGCTACATCATTGGGTCGAGTAGTCTAGAAGAGGTCCTTTCTCCGCTGTCTCCACTTGTGCTTTTCACGCACCACACTCAGAACATGACAGCGTTGCGATGACATGCTCTATACTCAGAACATGTCAACCTTGCCGTGACAAGCATTACACTCAGAACATGACAACCTTGCCAAGACACGCACTACACTCAGAACATGGCAACTTTGCCAAAACACGCAATACACTCAGAACTTAACAACCTTGCCAAGACACGAACTACGTTCACAACATGACAACCTTGCCAAGACACGCCCTACACTCACAACATGACAACCTTGCGAAGAGATGCACCACACTCAGAAAATGAAAACCTTGCGAAAACACCCACCACACTAAGAAAACAACAACCTTACCAAGACACACACCACACTCAGAACATAACCTTGACAAAACACGAACTACGCTCAGAACATGACAACCTTGGTAAGACATGAACCACACTCAGAACATAAAAACCTTGCCAAGATACCCACCAAACTAGGAACATAACATTTTCAAGACACGCACTACACTTAGAACATGGAAACCTTGCCAAGGCACCCACCACACTCAGAATATGACAAACTTGCCAAGACACGAACCACACTCAGATAATAACCTTGCCAAGACTCACACTGCACTCAGAACATTACACCCTTGCCAAGTCACACACGGAACTCAGAACTTAACAACCTTACCAAGAAACGCACTTCACTGCGAACATAATAACCTTGCCAAGACACGCACCACACTCAGAACATAACATTGTTACAAGACAGGCACTTCACTCAGAACATGTCGTCCTTGCATGACATGCACTACACTGAGAACGTGTCAACCTTGCAATGACAGGCATTACGCTAAGAATATAACATTCTCAACAAGACACGCACTACACTCATAACATGACAAAATTGCCAAGACGCGCACCAGATAACCTTCCCAAGACACGCACCACACTCAGAACGTACAAACCTTACCAAGAGAAACACTACAGTCACAACATGACAACCTTGCCAAAACATGCACTACAATCAGAACATGACAACCTTGCCAAAACATGCACTACAATCAGAACATGACAACCTTGCCAAGACATGCACCACACTCAGAACATGACATCCTCGCCAAGACACGCTCCACATTCAGAACATTACAACCTTGCCAAGACACGCACTACACCCAGAACATGCCAACCTTGCCAAACACGCACTTCACTCAGAAGTTGACAACCTTGCCAAGACACGCACAGCACTCAGAACATGACAACCTTGCCAAGACAGGCACCTCATTCAGAACATGATCTTGCCAAGACACGAACTACTCTCAGAACATGGCAACCTTGCCGACACACGCACTACATTCAGAACGTGACATCCTTGGAAAGACACCCATCACACTCAGCAAAAACAATCTTTGCAAGACACGCACCACACTCAGAACATAACCTTGTCAAGACACGCACTACACTAAGAAAATGACATCCTTGTCAAAACACGCACCACACTCAGAACATGACAACCTTGCCAAGGCACCCAGTACACTCAGAACATGACAACCTAGCTAAGACACGCACTACGGTCAGATCTTGTCAACCTTGCCATGAAAAGCACTACACCCAGAACATGGCAAGCTTGCCATAACACGAACCACCCTCAGACCATAACCTTGCCAAGACACGCACTAGTCTCAGAATATAACAACCTTGCCAAGACAAACACTACACTCAGAACATGACAACCTTGCCAACACGCGCACTACACTCAAAACATGACAGTCTTCCCAAGACGCAATGCACTCACAACATACCAACGATAGCAAGACACGCACTACACTCAGAACATAATAAACTTGTCAAGATACGCAACACACTCAAAACCTAAAAAACCTTCCCAATACACCCACCACACTCAGAAACTGACAACCTTTCCAACACACGCACTACACAGAGAACATAACCTTACCAAGGCACACACTACACTCAGAACATGACAATCATGCCAAGACACGCACGAAACTCAGAACACAATCTTCCCAAGACGCACTGCACTCACAACACACCAACGTTACCAAGACACGCACTACACTCAGAACATAGAAAACCTTGTCAAGATACGCAACACACTCAGAACATAAAAACCTTCCCAATACACCCACCACACTCAGAACATGGCAACTTTGCCAAAAAACGCAATACACTCAGAACTTAACAACCTTCCCAAGACACGAACTACATTCACAACATGACAACCTTGCCAAGACACGCCCTACACTCACAACATGACAACCTTGCGAAGAGATGCACCACACTCAGAAAATGAAAACCTTGCGAAAACACCCACCACACTAAGAACACAACAACCTTACCAAGACACACACCACACTCAGAACATAACCTTGACAAAACACGAACTACGCTCAGAACATGACAACCTTGGTAAGACATGAACCACACTCAGAACATAAAAACCTTGCCAAGATACCCACCAAACTAGGAACATAACATTTTCAAGACACGCACTACACTTAGAACATGGAAACCTTGCCAAGGCACCCACCACACTCAGAATATGAAAAACTTGCCAAGACACGAACCACACTCAGATAATAACCTTGCCAAGACTCACACTGCACTCAGAACATTACACCCTTGCCAAGTCACACACGGAACTCAGAACTTAACAACCTTACCAAGAAACGCACTTCACTGCGAACATAATAACCTTGCCAAGACACGCACCACACTCAGAACATAACATTGTTACAAGACAGGCACTTCACTCAGAACATGTCGTCCTTGCCATGACATGCACTACACTGAGAACGTGTCAACCTTGCAATGACAGGCATTACGCTAAGAATATAACATTCTCGACAAGACACGCACTACACTCATAACATGACAAAATTGCCAAGACGCGCACCAGATAACCTTCCCAAGACACGCACCACACTCAGAACGTAACAACCTTACCAAGAGAAACACTACAGTCACAACATGACAACCTTGCCAAAACATGCACTACAATCAGAACATGACAACCTTGCCAAAACATGCACTACAATCAGAACATGACAACCTTGCCAAGACATGCACCACACTCAGAACATGACATCCTCGCCAAGACACGCTCCACATTCAGAACATTACAACCTTGCCAAGACACGCACTACACCCAGAACATGCCAACCTTGCCAAGACACGCACTTCACTCAGAAGTTGACAACCTTGCCAAGACACGCACAGCACTCAGAACATGACAACCTTGCCAAGACAGGCACCTCATTCAGAACATGATCTTGCCAAGACACGAACTACTCTCAGAACATGGCAACCTTGCCGACACACGCACTACATTCAGAACGTGACATCCTTGGAAAGACACCCATCACACTCAGCAAAACAATCTTTGCAAGACACGCACCACACTCAGAACATAACCTTGTCAAGACACGCACTACACTAAGAAAATGACATCCTTGTCAAAACACGCACCACACTCAGAACATGACAACCTTGCCAAGGCACCCAGTACACTCAGAACATGACAACCTAGCTAAGACACGCACTACGGTCAGATCTTGTCAACCTTGCCATGAAAAGCACTACACCCAGAACATGGCAAGCTTGCCATAACACGAACCACCCTCAGACCATAACCTTGCCAAGACACGCACTAGTCTCAGAATATAACAACCTTGCCAAGACAAACACTACACTCAGAACATGACAACCTTGCCAACACGCGCACTACACTCAAAACATGACAGTCTTCCCAAGACGCAATGCACTCACAACATACCAACGATAGCAAGACATGCACTACACTCAGAACATAATAAACTTGTCAAGATACGCAACACACTCAAAACCTAAAAACCTTCCCAATACACCCACCACACTCAGAACATGAC
Organism: Cherax quadricarinatus; assembly: GCF_026875155.1. Taxonomy (NCBI): domain Eukaryota; kingdom Metazoa; phylum Arthropoda; class Malacostraca; order Decapoda; family Parastacidae; genus Cherax; species Cherax quadricarinatus. The sequence continues at coordinate 1,485,543 of NC_069402.1, read as the reverse complement.
AACCTTTCCAACACACGCACTACACAGAGAACATAACCTTACCAAGGCACACACTACACTCAGAACATGACAATCATGCCAAGACACGCACGAAACTCAGAACACAATCTTCCCAAGACGCACTGCACTCACAACACACCAACGTTACCAAGACACGCACTACACTCAGAACATAGTAACCTTGTCAAGATACGCAACACACTCAGAACATAAAAACCTTCCCAATACACCCACCACACTCAGAACATGACAACCTTTCCAACACACGCACTACACAGAGAACATAATCTTACCAAGGCACACACTACACTCAGAACATGACAACCTTGCCAAGATACGCACTACACTCACAACATGACAACCTTGGCAAGAGACGCACCACACTCAGAACATGACAACGTTGCCAAGACACGCACCACACTCTGAACATGACAACTTTCCCAAGACACGGACTACACTCAGAACATGACAACCTTGTAAAGACACGTTCCACACTCGGAACATGACAACCTTGCCATGAGATGCACCATACTCAGAACATAACCTAGCCGAGACACGCACTACACTCAGAACATAACAACCTTGCCAAGACATACAGTACACTCAGAACATGTCAACCTTGCCATGAAAAGGATTTCACTCAGAACATAAGAACCTTGCCGAAACACGCACCACACTTAGAAGATGACAACCTTGCCGAGACACGCACACTATCAGAACATGTCAACTTTGCCAAGACAAGCACAACACTCAGAACATGACAACCTTGCCAACACGCTCTACACTACAAACATGACAACCTTGACAAAACACGGCAACACACTCAGAACATGACAACCTTGCCAAGACACCCACCACACTCAGTCAAAACACTCACCACACTCAGAACATAAAAACCTTTCTAAGACACGCACCACACTCAGAACATAACCTTGTCAAGAACACGCACCACACTCAGAACATAACCTTGTAAGACACGCACCACACTCAGAACATAACCTTGTCAAGACACGCACCACACTCAGAACATAACCTTGTCAAGACACGCACCACACTCAGAACATAACCTTGTCAAGACACGCACCACACTCAGAACATAAACCTTGTCAAGACACGCACCACACTCAGAACATAACCTTGTCAAGACACGCACCACACTCAGAACATAACCTTGTCAAGACACGCACCACACTCAGAACATAACCTTGTCAAGACACGCACCACACTCAGAACATAACCTTGTTCAAGACACGCACCACACTCAGAACATAAACCTTGTCAAGACACGCACCACACTCAGAACATAACCTTGTCAAGACACGCACCACACTCAGAACATAACCTTGTCAAGACACGCACCACACTCAGAACATAACCTTGTCAAGACACGCACCACACTCAGAACATAACCTTGTCAAGACACGCACCACACTCAGAACATAACCTTGTCAAGACACGCACCACACTCAGAACATAACCTTGTCAAGACCGCACCACACTCAGAACATAACCTTGTCAAGACACGCACCACACTCAGAACATAACCTTGTCAAGACACGCACCACACTCAGAACATAAACCTTGTCAAGACACGCACCACACTCAGAACATAACCTTGTCAGACACGCACCACACTCAGAACATAACCTTGTCAAGACACGCACCACACTCAGAACATAACCTTGTCAAGACACGCACCACACTCAGAACATAACCTTGTCAAGACACGCACCACACTCAGAACATAACCTTGTCAAGACACGCACCACACTCAGAACATAACCTTGTCAAGACACGCACCACACTCAGAACATAACCTTGTCAAGACACGCACCACACTCAGAACATAACCTTGTCAAGACACGCACCACACTCAGAACATAACCTTTCCAAGACAAGCACTACACTCAGAACATGACAACCTTGCCAAGACACGCACTGCACTCACAACATACCAACTTTACCAAGACACGCACTACACGCAGAACATATTAACCATGTCAAGATACGCAACACACTCAGAACATAAAAGCCTTGTCAACACACGCACTGCACAGAGAACATAACCTTACCTAGATACACACTACACTCAGGACATGAGAATAATGCCAAAACACGCACGAAACTCAGAACACAACCTTCCCAAGACACGCACCACACTCAGAACATGACAAGCTTGGCAAGAGACGCACCACACCAAGACACGAACCACACTCAGAACATGACAACCTTGCCAAGACACGCACTACACTCAGAACATGACAACCTTAGCAAGACACGCACTACACTCAGAACATGACAACCTTGCAAAAACACGCACCACACTCGCAACATGACAACCTTGCCCAAAAATGCACTACAATTAGAACATGACAACCTTGCCATGACATGCACAATATTCAGAAGATGACAACGTTGCCAAGAGATGCACCTTACTCAGAACATAACCTTGCAAAGACACGCACTACACACAGAACATAATAATATTGCCAAGACACGCACAACATTCAGAAGAGGACAACGTTGCCAAGAGATGCACCATACGTAACCTTGTCAAGAAACGCACTACGCTCACAAGAGGACAACCTTGCCAAAACACCCACCAAACTCAGAACATGACAACCTTGTCGAGCTACTCACTACACTCACAACATGACAACCTTGCGAAGACACGCAAAACACTCAGAACATAACAACAGTGCAAAACACTCACTACAATCTGAACATAGCAATCTTGAAAAAACACGCACTACTATACTCAGAACATGTCCACCTTGGCATGACAAGCACTACACACAGAACCTGTCAACCTTATCATGAGAAGCACTACACAGAACATAACAAACTTCCCAAGACACTCACTACACTCAGAACATGACAACCTTGCCAAGAGATGCACCATACTCAAAACATAACCTTGCCGAGACACGCACTACACTCAGAACATAACAACCTTGACAAGGCACACTCTACACTCAGAGCATGTCAACCTTGCCATGACAAGGATTTCACTCAGAACGTAAGAACCTTGCCAAAATACGCACCAAACTTAGAAGATGACAACCTTGTCGAGACTCGCACTGCAATCAGAACATGTCAACCTTGACAAGACACGCACAACACTCAGAACATGACAACCTTGCCAACACGCCCTACACTCCAAACATGACAACCTTGTCAAAACACGCACCACACTCAGAACATGACAACCTTGCCCAGAGACGAGCCACAGTCAGACTACAACCTTCTCAAGACATGCACTATACTCAGAATATGTGGAGAAATTTTCTCCAGGAGGGGGGTATCAGCCCCATTCAGCCCCTTGAGCCCCTTTCAGCCCTGAGGGGCCCAGCCCTCTCAGAAGGGGCAAGCGTCATGTTTACTGCTACAGTGAGTAATTGATCACAGATGCCGTACGAGTATACGACGTGGTCAATTGACCGCTGCTCCTTGCAGAGTGTTGCAGAGTGTATTTTAATAAGAGACAGTACATCTCTTACTTTAGCAGGACAATTAAGGAAAATCCTGCTCCCACTTTGTTGCCATAGTAAAGACAGTGGACATTGTTGTCTATGCTTAAGACAGCAAGAATCAAACATTCTGCTTTACTTCATCGAGGAAGTGGCAAGGAAGCAAAAGTACTACGTCAGCTTTTTTTTGGGCAAGGAGCAGTGACGGCATGGGGCGCTGTGGCGTCTTCAGATTACTTTTGACTCTACTGAGAGTGACACTGACGCCAGGATAACCAACAAAGAACGATCTGTGCATTAGTGTGAACAAAGTGTCTCACAAAACACAATGAACACTTAAGAGAAGTGTGATCAGCTTCTTTAGTGATAAGATTGTGAACAATAAAGACAAATCTTGTGGAACATAGTGTACCAGTGTGCGTATTCCTAGACTATGGAAGACGTGGACATCCAAGGACACTTCAGCTTCTATCAAGTCACCGATATCTGTCGAAGGTTTTGAAGAACACCCATAGCTCACGCTACAAGAGCAAGGTAGGTTACGAATTTCTTGTAGTACGGGGGACTGCACAGTTCTTGAGTCGCAAGGAGTTTGTAATCAACCTATAGTCGGCAGTAAGGGGTGGACTTCTGAGTCCACACAAGTAAGTTTGTCAGCCATCAGTGAATGAAATATGCTGACATAACACCCCCTAGGGGTAATTTATAATCTTACAAATTATAACTCTTTACAGCCCATTGAGAGATGACTTCGACAGCTTCTCAAGACCTCGTTCGCAGGGGCGGCAGTGCAGGCGATGAGCTGTCTTTCTAAGTTACGTACAAACTCTTTAAACTTAGCTGGTAATGCCATTTCTCAACATAATTGGTCGTGCTCGAACCAGATAAAGGCCATACTGTGGTCCAAATATGTTGTACTACAGTGTACAAATAACCTACGAACCATGGTCCTTCGAAAAAAGCTGCAAAACTAGTGTTTTACAATATAAATCAGTATAAATGAGTCCCTCCAGACTCAATCACAGAGAATGGGCAGCCAAAAGAAAACGGGCGCTCACCCAAACGTGCGTTCACCCAAAGAAAACAGGAGCTGAGTGACTCACCCAACAAGAAAACGGGAGATGGCACCCGGCATCCACTGCTCCAATCTCGAAAATCGCTGACAAAGACAACAACCCAAGTGATGTTCGGTTTGTCTGAGTGTATATACACATAGTGTTTATAATGTTTATAGACAGAAATTAAGAGACAAGATTGTGTTAAAGTTTGTTTCTTATAGATCTACCTGTTATATTAAAGGAACTTATATATAAAGTGTAAGCTTTCAAATACATATTAACAGTGACATTTATATATGTGTAAGTAATATTCACGTGTGATTTACAGTTATACAGTGACATTTACAGTGTATTGTGAATGAAGTGTATAACGTTATTTACGATTAATCATCGTTGTCAGGCTGACACAGCAAATTCAAGCCATAAACACCAGCCACATGTACTCTGTACCCTTCATGGTCATTGACCCTGAGGTTAAGCTTAGTGGGTCAGTAGTGTCTGACTCGATTATTGCTGACTTAAGCATAACAAAAACTCAGCTGTTTACAGCAGTACAGTGTTTTTTAAGCACTCTAAGTGTGGTGCTAGAATTTTCAATATACCATTAAAATGGCTTGTTTGAAAACTCAGTTTCAGTCTTTACAGACTAAGATTACACAATTAGAAAATCTAATTTCAGTCTGTATAGGATTAACTCAAGATACAAACATAGATTTTGATGATCTTGAGGTCAAATTTGAATTATTTACATGACGTCTGGAAATAATTAATTCAGACTATACACATTACGAAAATAAATTTCTTGAATCAGACCCCATCTGAGGATGAAATTAAAAATGTTTTGGATACTTTTAGTAATCAACAGTTAAGGTGGACAGGAGTACAGGCTATCTGCCACAAAACTCTGTCACAGAGACCTACTGTAACTAGTGGTCAAACACCTGTTATACCTGTAACAACAACAAGTGTCCCATTACCAAGCTTACCTACATTGTTATTACCTATTTTCCAAGGTCATAATTATGAAGAATTCATTAGTGGTTTTCAATCCATAGTAAATTCACGAACTGACATAGATGAGATTGGTAAGTTCAATTACCTTAAATGTCTTGTAAAGGGAGAACCCTATGAACTGATTAAGTCATTTCCGGTGGTTAAAGGCAATTATCAAATAGCCTTACGTGTCTTAGCAGACAATTACTTTGACGCTGACATGCAGTCTTAACATCAAGCTTGAAGCCACCCAAACATTGTTTTTCAGACTTACAGGCATTTAGAATCACATTAGACAATAGTCTCAGATCTCTAGGTGCTAAATATGACCTAAGACAATGTGATTGGTTTATCAGTGGTATTGTACAAGATAAGTTGTCACCACAAACTATTGAACGATTAAATATTATGTTCAATAAACGCTATTTCAATTGTGAAGAAATTAGCAATGGTTTACAAACAATAGTTTCATGCATGCAAGCAACGAGACAAGATGAAGAATCCACAAATCCAGTGGATAATAAACCTTCAACTCAGTATAAAAAGAGTATACCTACTCCCACTAAACCACAGAATGGGAAATCCCATATAGGCATTTATCAAGCTGTGAATACAACAAACAGTAAACAGACTGTCATATATAAACTTTACTCCAAAATGTGTACTTTGTGATGGAACACTTTGGGGCCCACAGTATTTGTATTCAATACACATCAATGGAGGCACGTAAACAACGTTTTTCATCAGCTGAAAAGATGCATCAAGTGTTTAGATGAACAAGGGAGGAAAATGCTCACTGAAGAAGTGTTTTTAAACGCAAGGGTATGCATCATTCAGCATTATGCCCAAATATTTTTGCTGAACAGCAGCAAAATTCCACAGAATTAGGAAGTCAACAAGCAACGCATTAAATGTGAGAGATAAGTTTAAAGCAACTGCTCTCCCGATAGCTCGATTTTGAGTTATCTAATAAATCACACAAAACCAATGTGCTAACACTATTTGATCAAGGCTCACAAAGGTTCCTTCATAAGAAGAACAGTGCTGCAGAAACTGAATAAACAACCCCATGCCAAAATACAGTTGGATATAGCTGGTTTTTTCCACAATTCTGGTAAACAGACATATGACCTAGCAGAATCACTGTTGGGCTAGGAAACAGGAAAAAGACAGCAGAAGCTGTGGTAGTAGATGATTTGCCTAAATCTGAGCAGATCCAGCGATAAAAGAAACAGTTGCAGCACTGAAAGCAGCTAAGGTCAAGTTAGCTGTCCTGACATACAGACGGAACACAATTTGTCCAAATTTATTTTAAACATTGGAAGTGATTATTATCACTGTTTTGTGCAAAATATAGTAAGTAAACATGATGTTCACTTGCTGAAAACAGCAGGAGGGCCACATGATATGTGGTCCCATTTCCCTCTCAAAGTGGAAAAGAAGCTGATATTGATTCAGTGGAAAATGTACTAATCACGAGAATAACCGCTGATCATGTACCACAGCAAAAATTATCATTACTGGAAGAAATGAATGAACCAGTTGATAAGTTGTGGGATTTAGATGCGATAGGTGTTGATGTAAATAAACCAAGCCCACAAGAGTCTCAGACTTATAACCAATATTTGGACACTGTCAAATATAAAGATGGACAGTATTGGGTTAGGTTACCATGGAAATTAAATCCACCACATCTACCTAGCAATTATCGCATGGCTTTCGGACAAATGAAAGCACAAATACATGAGCTCAGGAAGAATCCAGAGCTACTGACTGTTTATGATAATATCATACAAGAACAGTTGGACAATAAATTCATTGAGGAAGTAGTCGAAGATAAGTTGAAGACAAACGCTCATTATCTCCCGCACCATGGAGTCAGAAAAGATTCTGGAACCACTCCACTACGTGTTGTACATAATTGCAGCGCACGTGCAAATAAATATGTAGCAAGTCTTAATGACTGTCTGATGACCGGACCCTCACTAACTGAGAAGCTTGGAGACGTGCTTATGAAATTTCGCACAAACCCATATGCCTACACGGCTGATATTTCCAAGGCTTTCTTAAGAGTAGGACTACAAGAAATAGACAGAGATTATACTCGATTCTTGTGGCCTGAAAATCCACATGATCCTCAAAGTCCTGTGAAAACTTATCGTTTCAAATCAGTATTATTTGGTGCAACATCCTCTCCATTCTTACTAGAAGCTACTCTAAATACACATTTGAAGAAATCTGAAAGTCCCTTCAAAGAAATCTTAAAGAAAAGTTTCTATGTGGACAATCTTCAAGGTACTGTGAATAAAGAGGAGGATTTGAAATCCTTATACAAAGAAGCTAACAAGGAGATGAAAGAAGCAATATGCCTCTAAGGATGTGGAATACAAATTCAATGCAATTAAGGGAACTTATCAAAGAAGATTTCCCTGAAGCTGAAATTCCTGATTGCAAAAATATGCTGGGACTTAATTGGAACACACAGGAAGATACTTTGAGTCTCAAAAGGATAAACAATAAATCATGCAGTACACTCACTAAACGTAGTTTACTGTCAGAGGTATCACAATGTTTTGATCCTCTAGGACTCGTCTCACCAATTACCATAAAGGGTAAAATGCTTATGCAAGATGCATGGAAGCTCAAAATTGGGTGGGATGAGAACTTGCCTCTAGAAATGACTCAAGCATGAGATGAAATATCCAGGGAGTTTAAGCAACTTCATCAAATTAAATTTCCCAGACAAATAGGTCAAGAGGGAAACAATTACACATTACATGTGTTCTGTGATACGTCAACCAGAGGTTATGGCGCTATAGCTTACATGAGTAATGCTGAAGGAAGTACACTAATTACTTCAAAGGCCAGGGTAGCACCCTTGAAGGTCAGAAGAGTACCACAATTGGAACTGACAGCACTCTATGTAGGTACAAAATTAGCTGTCTATCTCAACAAAGTACTTGATCATCTCACTACTGAAAAAACCGTGATATGGAGTGATAATGAAGCAGTTCTGCAGTGGTTAAGAAATAATAAGAGTAAGCTGGTCTATGTACAGAACAGAGTAGCAGAAATAAAAGAGATGCAGAGAGATTATCTCTTTATTCACGTCTCTACCCAAGAGAATCCAGCTGACATGTTGTCACGTGGTGTCTCACTCAAGAAATTTGTGGATAATAAATTATGGCTCCACGGACCGAACTGGCTCTCTAATGAAAATAACTGGCCTAAGCAAAAAGCTCACATTATGCCAGAAGAAACAGTCTGCTTGAACACAGCAGAAATAAGTTGTGTAAATACTGCAGACACTACAGAAATAGTCATTGATGGATCTAAATACTCATCTTTGGGTAAACTCTTAAGAGTTACAGCTCTTGTCCTTAAATTCATTAAGGGAATAAAACCTGATTATGAATGTCTTGAACCCATTAAATACTGGGTGAAACTAATACAGAAAGATGCTTTCTCTACAGAATATAAATTTCTAGAAACACTAGATAAATCCCAAAAGAAACCTGTCATGATTAATTCTTTAGGTCTTTATCTCGACTCAGAAAAGATTATAAGATGTCGAGGAAGAATTCATAATTCTTCACTACCTGAAGAAGCCATACATCCAATATTGATCTCCAAGAATCATTGGCTAACAAAACTGATTGTTCAAAACGCCCACAGTAACGTGTTACATGGTGGGGAAGCTGACACACTTTGTCATATACGACAATCCTACTGGATACCTCAAGGTCGACAAAGTGTGAAAAAACAAATAAAGGACTGTATTACTTGTCGTCACTACGATATGCGAGTATGTCAGTATACAGGTCCACCTCCATATCCCTCTGAAAGAGTTTGTCATATCACTCCATTTGAGGTGACAGGTGTAGACTACACTGGACCAATAATTTTAACCAAAACAGTTGACAAAGTTCCCATCAAGGTGTACATCTGTTTGTTCACTTGTGCTACAACTAGAGCAGTACATCTAGAAGTAGCCACTGACATGTCTGCTGAAACCTTTATCAAATTATTCAGAAGGTTTGCAGCCAGAAGGGCATGTCCCAGACTGATGATTTCAGATAATGCAACGAACTTTGTTGCTGGTGCTGCTTATATAAGCAAGATCTTTGATCAACCAGAAGTACAACAGATGCTGAATCAACGCAGTTGTAGTTGGAGATACATTCCTCCTAAATCTCCATGGCATGGCGGATTTTATGAAAGAATGATCGGCATTGTAAAACGTTGTTTAAGGATGACTCTTCATCGTCAGAGAATAGACTTAGAAAAATTCCGTACAGTTGTGACTGAAATAGAAAATAGAGTCAACAACAGACCTCTGACTTATGTTACCGATGATCTGGACAATTTAGAAGTGTTAAGTCCATCTCATTTACTCCATGGCAGAAGGCTCGAACCTGTTCCTCCCATGAATGATAAAGAAATCACAGAGGATCCTACTTATTTCGAACCTGAGCAACTCAGACGTAAATTCAAACACCTGAATAAAGTGATTGAATGTTGGGAGAAAATTTGGCGAGAAGACTATCTCACATCATTGAGAGAACACTTCTATGGAGCTGGTGTTCCTGAAAATCATAAGTCCTTAAGACCTGGTGACATAGTGATTATTGACAATGATGGTCCGAGGTCCCAATGGCCACTTGGAAAAATTGTGACCATATATCCTGATGCAAATGGAATCATCAGGACAGTTGATGTTTTGAGCAAAGGTGTACTGAATAAGCGGACAATAAATAAACTAGTACCGTTAGAATTACACAGTGTTGAAAACAAAATTAGTGATTCTCCAGAAACCACACAGACTAAAACTGTTCAGAAAAGACAAGCAGCAGTGGTGGCGAGTGAGAAAATCAAATTAATGTTAAGTGATGAATAGTTCACCTGCAGCGAACCTCTGCCGCCCCCCAGTGTGGAGAAATTTTCTCCAGTAGGGGGGTATCAGCCCCCTTCATCCCCTTGAGCCCCTTTCAGCCCTGAGGGGCCCAGCTCTCTCGGAAGTTGCAAGCGTCTTGTTTGCTGCTACAGTGAGTAATTGATCACAGATGCCGTACGAGTATGCGACGTGGTCAAGTGACCGCTGCTCCTTGCAGAGAGTTGCAGAGTGTATTTTAATAAGAGACAGTACATCTCTTACTTTAGCAGGACAATTAAGGAAAATCCTGCTCCCACTTTGTTGCCATAGTAAAGACAGTGGACATTGTTGTCTATGCTTAAGACAGCAAGAATCAAACATTCTGCTTTACTTCATCGAGGAAGTGGCAAGGAAGCAAAAGTACTATGTCAGCTTTTTTTTGTGCAAGGGGCAGTGACGGCATGGGGCGCTGTGGCGTCTTCAGATTACTTTTGACTCTACTGAGAGTGACACTGACGCCAGGATAACCAACAAAGAACGATCTGTGCGTTAGTGTGAACAAAGTGTCTCACAAAACACAATAAGCACTTAAGAGAAGTGTGATCAGCTTCTTTAGTGATAAGATTGTGAACAATAAAGACAAATCTTGTGGAACATAGTGTACCAGTGTGCGTATTCCTAGACTATGGAAGACGTGGACATCCAAGGACACTTCAGCTTCTATCAAGTCACCGATATTTGTCGAAGGTGTGAAGAACACCATAGCTCACGCTACAAGAGCAAGGTAGGTTACGAATTTCTTGTAGTATGGGGGACTGCGCAGTTCTTGAGTCGCAAGGAGTTTGTAATCAACCTATAGTCGGCAGTAAGGGGCGGACTTTTGAGTCCACACAAGTAAGTTTGTCAGCCATCAGTGAATGAAATATGCTGACATAACACCCCCTAGGGGTAATTTATAATCTTACAAATTATAACTCTTTACAGCCCGTTGAGAGATGACTTCGACAGCTTCTCAAGACCTCGTCTGCAGGGGCGGCTGTGCAGGCGATGAGCTGTCTTTCTAAGTTACGTACAAACTCTTTAAACTTAGCTGGTAATGCCATTTCTCAACAGTATATGACAACCTTGCCAAGGCACTCAGTACACTCAGAACATGACAACCTTACCGAAACAGGTACTTCACTCAGAACATGTCAACCTTGCCATGAACAAGCGATACACTCAGAAATTGTTAACCTTGCCAAAAAAAGCACTACACACAGAACACAACAATCTTGGCAAGACACGCACTACACTCAGAACATGGCAACCTTGCCGAGACACGCACAATACTAAGAACATGACATGCAAGAGATGCACTGTACTCATAACATAACCTTGCCAAGACATGCAGTACACACAGAACATAAGAATCTTGCCAAGACACGCACTACACTCAGAACATGTCTCTCTTGCCATTATAAGCATTACTCTCAGAATATAACAATCTTGCCAAGACACGCACCACACTCAGAACATGACAACCTTTCCAAGAGACGCACTGCACTCAGAACATGGCAACATTGCCAAGCACGCCTTCACTCAGATCATGCCAACCTTTCCAAGACACGCATTACACTCAGAACATAACAATCTTGCCAAAGATTGACAAGACATGCATCGCAATCAGAACATGACAACCTTTCCAAGGCACTCACCAGACTCAGAACATGACAACCTTACCAAGACACGCTTTACACTCAGAAAATGTCAACTTTGCCATGACAAAGATTTACACTAAGAACATAACAATCTTTCTAAGACACGCACTACAATCAGAACATGACAACCTTGCCAAGACACGCACCACACTCAGAACATGACAACCTTGCCAAGACACACACTACACTCAGAACATATCAAGCTTGCTATGAAAAGCATTACACTCAGAACGTAACAATCTTGCCAAGACACGCACTACACTCAGAATATGACAATCTTCCCAAGACACAGACCACATTCAGAAAATGACAACCTTGCTAAGACACGAACTACGCTCAGAACATGACAACCTTGACAAGACACGCACCACATTCAGAACATGACAACGTTGCCAAAACACACACCACACTCAGAACATAACAACCTTACCAAGACACACACCACACTCAGAACATATCCGTACCAAAACACGAACTACACTCAGAACATGACAGCCATGGTAAGACACGCACCACACGCAGAACATAAAAACCTTACCAAGACACCCACCAAACTAGGAACATAACCTTTTCAAGACACCCACTACACTTAGAACATAGAAACCTTGCTAAGGCACGCACCACATTCAGAATATGACAACCTTATCAAGACACGAACCACACTCAGATAATAACCTTGCCAAGACTCGCACTACACTCAGAACATGACACTCTTGTTAAGTCACGCACGGAACTCAGAATTTAACAACATTACCAAGAAACGCAATTCACTGTGAACATAATAACCTTGCCAAGACACGCACCACACTCAGAACATAAAAACGTTGCCAAGAGACTCACTAAACTCAGAGCATGACATCCTTGCCAAAACACGCACTTCACTCAGAACATGTCATCTTTGCCATGACACGCACTACACTCATAACATGACAACCTTGCCAAGACACATACCATACTCAGAAGATAACCTTCCCAAGACACGCACCACACTCAGAACATAATATCCTTGCCAAGACACGCTCCACATTCAGAACATTACAACCTTGCCAAGACACGTACTACACAAAGAACATGTGAACCTTTCGGAGACACGCACTTCACTCAGAACATAACCTTGTCAAGACACGTAATACATTCAGAACATGACAACCTTGCCAAGACATGCACCACAATGTGAACATAACCTTACCAAGACAAGCACAACACTCAGAACATAACAACCTTGCTAAGACACGCACCACACTCAGAACATAATAACCTTTCCAAGACACGCACTACTCAGAACATGAAAATTTTTGCAAAACACGCACTCCACTCAGAACTTAACAACCTTGCCAATACACGCACTACACTCACAACATGACAACCTTCCGAAAAGACACACCACACTCAGAAAATTAAAATATTTCGAAGACAACCTTGCCAACACATGCATTACACTCAGAACATGACAACCTTGCAAAGATTTGCATCACACTCAGAACGTAACGTTACCAAGACACGAACTGCACTCAGAACATGAGAATTTTCCCAAAACACCCACCATACTCAAAACATAAAAACCTTTCGAAGACACGCCACACACTCAGAACATAACCTTGTCAAGACACGTAATACATTCAGAACATGTCAACCTTGCCAAGACACGCACTACACTCAGAACTTGTCAACCTTGCTATGAAAAGCACTACAAACAGAACATAACAATCTTTCCAAGACACGCACTACAATCATAACATGGCAACCTTGCCACGACACGCACAACATTCAGAACATGACATCGTTGCAAAGAGATGCACGGTACTCAGAACATAACCTTGCCAAGACACGAACTACACTCAGAAGATGACAACCTTGCCAAGACACGCACTACACTCACAACATGACAACCTTTCCAAGAGACGCACAATACTCAGAAAATGAAAACCTTTCGAAGACACGCACCACTCTTAGAACATTACAACCTTGCCAAGACATGCGTCACTCTCGGAACGTAACGTTACCAAGACACGAACTACACTCAGAACATGAGAACTTTCCCAAGACACCCACCACACTCAGAATATAACAACCTTTCCATGACACGCTCCACACTCAGAACATAACCTTGTCAAGACACGTACAACATTCAGAACATGACAACCTTGCCAACACGCACTACACTGCAAACATGACAACCCTGACAAAACACGCACCAAACTCAGAACAAGACATCCTTGCCAAGACACCCCACACACTCAGAGCAAAACAACCTTTGCAAGACACACAGCACACTCAGAACAAAACCTTGTCAAGACACGCACTACAATCAGAACATGTCAACCTTGCCATGACAAGCACTACACTCAGAACATGTCACCCTTGCTATGACAAGCATTACACTCAGAACATAAAAATCTTGTCAAGACACGCACTGCACTAAGAACATGACAATCTTGCCAAGATACTCACCACACTCAGACTATAACAACTTTGCCAAGACACGCATTACACTCAGAACATGTAAACCTTGCCTTGACAAAGCATAACACTCAGAACATGACAAACTGTCAAAAACACGCACCACACACAGAACATTACAACCTTTCCAAGACATGCACCACACTCAGAATACAAAATCCTTGGCAAGACACCCACCACACTTCAGAACATAACAACGTTGCCATGACTTGCACTATACTCAGAACATGTCAACCTTGCCATCACAAGCATTACACACAGAACATAACAACCTTGCCAAGACACGCACCACACACAGAACATAACCTTGTCAAGACACAAATTACATTCAGATTATTACAAGATTGCCAAGACAAGCACCACACTTAGAATATAAAATCATTGCCAAGACACCCACCACACTCAGAACATAACAATGTTGTCATGACAAGCATTACACTCAGAACATAACAACCTTGCCAAAACACGCACTACACTCAGAACGTGACAACTATGCCAAGACACGCACCAAACTCAGAACATATCCTTCCCAAGACATGCACCACACTCAGAACATGACAACCTTGCCAAGACACGCACTACACTCAGAACATGACAACTTTGAAAAAACACGCACTACGCTCAGAACATGCACTCCAAAACATGCAGCACACTCACACCCTGGCAACCTTGCCAAGACACGCACAACACTCTCAACATGACAACCATGCCAAGAGACGCACCACACTCAGAACAGGAAAACCTTGCCAAGACACGCACTTCGCTCAGAACATGACAACCTTGCGAAGACATGCACCACACTCAGTACGTAACCTTACCAAGATACGCACAACACTCAGAACATGAGAACCTTGCCAACGCATGCACCACATTCAGAACATAACAACCTTTCCAAGACACGCACTACTCTCAGAACGTAATAACCTTGCCATGACATGCACCACACTCAGAACGTAGCCTTCGCAAGGCACGCACTACACTCATAAAATGACAACCTTGCCAAGACACGCACCACACTCAGAACATGACAACCTTGCCATCACTCGCACTACACTCCAAACATGACATCCTTGCCTAAACACGCACCACGGTTAGAACATGACAACCTTCCTAAGACACGCACTGTACTCAGAACATAGCAACCTTGCCAAAGCACGCACTACACTCAGAACATAATAACCTTCTCAAGACACGCAACACACTCAGAACATTAAAACCTTGCCAATACACTCACCGCACTCAGAACATGACAACCTTCCCAAGAAACGAACCACACTCAGACCATAATCTTGCCAAGACACGCACTACACTCAGAACGTGACAGTCTTGCCGAGACACGCACCACACTGAGAACATAACAACCTTGTCAAGACAACCAATACACTCAGAACATGACAACCTTGCCAAGACACGTACTACACTCAGAACATGACAACCTTGCCAAGACATGCACCGCACTCAGAGCGTAACATCCTCGCCAAGACACGATGTACACTCAGAACATAATAGCCTTGTCAAGACACACAACACACTCAGAACATAAAAGCCTTGCCAATTCACACACCACACTCAGAACATGACAAACTTGCCAAGACACGCACCGCACTCAGAACATAACAACCTCACCTAGACACACACTATGCTCAGAACATAACAACCTTGCCAAAACGCTCACCACACTCAGAACATATTAATCTTGCAAAGACACACACTACACTCAGAATATGACAACCTTTTCCAAGACACACACTACACCCAGAACGTGAAAACATTGCCAAGACACGCACCACACCCAGAATATAACCTTGTCAAAACATGCACTACACTCTGAAATAACATCTTATCAAGACATGCACCACCTCAGAACATGACAACTTTGCCTAGACACGAACTTCTCTCAGACCATAACCTGCCAGGAAACGCACTACATTCAGAAACGTAACAATCTTGCCAAGACACCACTACACTCAGAACATGAAACCTTGTCCAAGACACGCAGAACATTAGAACAAACAACCTTGCCAAGGTTGCACCTTACTCAGAAAATAACATGCCAAAACATGCACTACACTCAGATATAACAACTTTTGCCAACACACGCCCTACACTCACAGCATACAACATGACGTCTTTTCCCAACACATGGACTATACTCGCAACATAACATAACTTGCAAGACACATACTACATTCAGAACATGACAACCTTTCGAAGACACGTCTGGTTCTCAAAACATGACAACCTTTGCCATGACGTGCACTACAACTAGAATATAACAGCATTTAAACACGCCCACTACAGTCGGAACACGCAACCTGCCATGACATGCCTACACTTAGATCAGCATCTTTGCCAACACGCGCTATACACTCAGAACATGAAAAACCTTCCCAAGACACGCACCCACGATCAAAGATAAAAACCTTTGGAAAAAAAGACATGCAAACACTCAGAAAAGGACAATTTGCTAACCCGCGCACTTAAACTCGGGAACATGAAAACCTTCCCAAAAAACACCCCAAAACACTCTCAGAAACGTAATAACCTTCCCAACACCCCGCACTGCACTCAGAACATAACAAATTGGAAAAGACACCCCACTACATTCAGAACATTAAATATGTTAAAAAGGGGGTTTACCGGGTTAAACCCCTTAAGATTTTTGAAAACTTAATTTTGAAAGACAACCTCGCCGAAACAGCCCCCCCTGCAGACGGGGTTTTGAAAAAGCTGTCAAAGGGGTTATTCTCAACGGCCCGTAAAAGAGTTAAAATTTTGGGAAAGATTATAAATTACCCCTAGGGGGGTGTTATGTCAGCTTTAATTCTTTACTGATGGGAAA
The DNA here is from genome assembly GCF_026875155.1 of Cherax quadricarinatus. Lineage (NCBI taxonomy): Eukaryota > Metazoa > Arthropoda > Malacostraca > Decapoda > Parastacidae > Cherax > Cherax quadricarinatus. The sequence continues at coordinate 1,468,147 of NC_069402.1, read as the reverse complement.
AACAAATTAATACTTTTTTGGCCCTAAAAAGTCGGCATTTTTATTTCCCAAAAGTGGGGTTTTGTTTAAAAACCCCTTCCCAAATCAAGAACTGGGGCCAGTCCCCCGTACTACAAAAATTCAAACCCTTTCCCGGGCTCTTGAAGTGTGAGCTTTTGGTGTTCTTCACCCCTTCGACAGAAATCGGGTTTTTTGATAGAAGCTGAATTTGCCCCCTTGGATGTCCCCCCTTTTTCCCTATAGTCAAAGGAAAACGCACACGGTACCTAGGTTCCACAAGTTTTGGGCCCTTTTTTTTCCAAAAATCTTATTCCCAAAAAAAGCTGATCACACTTCTCTTAAGTGTTTTTTGTATTTTTTGGACACTTTTTTCACACAACCACAATCGCTCTTTGTTGGTTATCCTAGCGTCACGTCACTCTCAAAAAAAAAAAGTCAAAATTTAATCTAAAGATGCCACACCCCCCACTGTTACCCCGCTAGCAAAAAAAAAAAAACAGCTGACCTGATTTTTCCCTTTCCCCTTGCCATTTCCTCAATGAAGGGAAAGCAGAATGTTTGATTCTTGCTGTCTTTAAACATAGACAAAAATGTCCAAAATATTTTTACCCTGGTAATAAAGTGGGAAACAGGATTTACCCCTTAAAATTTTCCCCTTAAAATAAGAGATGTACTTTTCTCTTTCTAAAAAACACTCTGCAACACTGGGCGTAAGGGGCAGCGGGGCACTTGGAAAACCCGTTGATACCTACGGGGGTTTGTCAATTACCACTGGCCCGTAAACAAGACGCTTCCCCTTTTTTTTTGAGAGGGCTGGGCCCCCCCAGGGGTGAAAAGGGGGTGAAGGGGCTGAAGGGGGGGATACCCCCCTCCTGGGGAAAATTTTTTCCAAAACTGGGGGGCGGCAGAGGTTTGCTTTCAGGGGAAACTATTCATCATTAACATTTAATTTTATTTTCTCCCTTCGCCACCACTCTGCTTGTCTTTTTGAACAGCTTTTGTCTGGTTGGCTTTTGGGGAATTTACTAAATTTTTTTTTCAAAAAACTGTGTTAAATTTTAACGGTACTAGTTTTTTTATTTCCCCTTTTTTCAAACACCTTTTCTTAAAAAATCAACTGTCCCGTTTAATTTCCCTTTGCACCGGATATTTTTGGTCACAAAATTTTTTCCCAAAAGGGGCCCCTGGGCCCGGCCACCCCCATTGTCGTTTAATTCCCTTTTTTTCCCCAGGTCTTAAAGGGCTTATGATTTTTAAAGGGCACCCGCTCCTTAGAAGTTTTTCTCTCATTGAGGTGAGAAAAATTTTTCTCGCCAAATTTTTTTCCCTCGTTCAATCAAATTTATTTAAGGGGGTTTGGGAAATTTAAGTCTTTAGTTGCTCAGGTTCGAAATAGTAAAGGGAAACCTCTAAAAAAATTTTTTTAAACATTCATGGGGGGAAAAAGGGTTTGAGCCTTCTGCCAAGGAGTAAATGAGATGGACTTAAAAACTTCCCAAATTGGGGCTAATTATCCGGTTAAAAAAAAGTTAGAGGTTTTGTTGTTGACTCTATTTTTTATTTCATTCACAAAAAGTCCCGGGAAATTTTTCCAAGCGATTTTTTGACGATAAGAGTTTTTTCCCTTTAAACCCAAAGTTTTACCAAAAGCCGAACAATAAAATTTTATAAATCCCCCATGCCATGGAGATTTGGAGGGATTATCTCCAACGCAAAATGGGGGTTGATTTCACATTGTTTGTAAATTCTGGTTTTTATTTAAGATTTGCTTTTTTATAAGCAGCACCAGCAAAAAAAAGGGTTTGTTGCAATTTTCTGAAAAACATCAAACCTGGGGGCATGCCCTTTTGGCTGCCAAAACCCTTCCGGGAAAAATTTTTAAAAAAGGTTTTAGCAGAATTTTCAGTGGCTACCCTTTTTAGATGTACTGCTCTAGTTGGAGCACCCAAATGAACAAACAGATTTTACACCTTGATGGGAACTTGTCAACGTTTTGGTTTAAAAATTTTTGGTCCCCCGTTTTAATCTACCCCTGTCCCCAAATGGGGAAATGATATGACAAACCTTTTAAAAAGGATTTTGGAGGTGGACCTTGGGTTCCCGACATACTGATATCGTAGTGACGACAAGAAAATTTAGTCCTTTAAATTTTTTTTTTTCACACTTTCTCGGGCCTTGAGGGGATCCCCCTAGGATTGTCGTAAATACAAATGTGTGGGTTTCCCCTCCATGTAACACGTTAATGGGGGGGGGGTTTTGCACAATTTATTTTTTTTTAGCCCCAAAGATTCTTGGGGATCAATTTTAAAGGGTGAAAGGCTTTTATAGGAGTGAAGAAATTTTGGGTTTTTCCTCGACAAACAATTATTTTTTTTCGAGTCAGGGGAAAAAAACCCAAAGAATTAATCATTTAAAAGGTTTCTTTGGGGTTTTTTCTTGTGTTTCTAGAAATTTTTAATTTTGGTAGAGAAAAAAAATCCCTTTTTGTATTATTTCACCCGTATTTAATGGGGTTTAAGGAAATTCATAATCAGGTTTATTTTCCCTTTTTAAGGGAAATTTTAAAAGGGCAAAAGTGAAACTCTTAAGAATTAACCCAAAAAGAGTTTTCCCGATCCATCAATTTACTATTTCTTTTTTGTGTCTGCAGTTTTTTAACCCAAATTAAATTTTTGCTGTGTTTTAAGAGGAAAATTTTTCTTTTGGCATTTAATTTTAGCTTTTTGCTGAGGCCATTAAATTTTTATTAGAGAGGGCCCTTTCGTTCCCCTGGAGCCATAATTTATTATCCACAAATTTCTTAAGTGGGACACCACTTACAAAAGTTTTGCTGGGGTTTTCCCCGGGGGAGAGGGCTGAAGAAAGAGAAAATCTCTCTGCATCCTTTTTTTTCTTCTACTCTTTTTTTACATAAACCCCTTAAAACCCTTTTTTTCTTAACCACTGGGGAACTGTTTCATTTAAAACCCTCCATAAACACGATTTTCTCAATAGTGAATGTTTAAAAACTTTGTTTTAGGGAAAAACCCTAATTTTGGGACCTACATAGAAAGCTGTCACCCTTCCCAATTTTTGGTTTTCTGTTTGACCTTTTAAAGGGGTCTACCCTGGCCTTTGAAGTAATTTGGGTTTACTTCCCTTTGCATTATCATTAAGCTACAGCGCCATAACCTCTTGGGTTTATGCATCACAGAACCATGTAAGTGTAATTGTTTTTCCCTTTTTGACTATTTGCCCGGGGAAAATTTTAAATTTTATGAATTGCTTTAAACTCCCCGGTTTTTTCATCCATGCTTGACTCTTTCTGAGGAAAAAATTTTCACCCCTCCAATTTTTAGCTTCCCTGCATCTTGCAAAGCATTTTTTAAACCCCCATGGGAATTGGGGGGAAAGAGTCCTAGGGATCAAAACATTGTGATTCCTCTGACATAAAAATAACCGTTTAGTGAGTGTACTGCATGAAAAAATTGTTTATCCCCTTTTTAGGGCTCAAAGTATCTTCTGTGTGTTCCAATTAAGTCCCAGCATATTTTTGGGCCAAATTTTTGGAATTTTTAGCTTCAGGGAAATCTTCTTTGTAAGTTCCCCTTTAAATTTCATTTAATTTGTATTCCCCTCCTTAAAGGGATATTTCCCTTTTTCATTCCTTGTTAGCTTCTCTGTATAAGGATTTTTTAAAACCTCCTCTTTATTCACTGTACCTTGAAGATTGTCCACTTTGAAAAAATTTTTTTTTAAGATTTCTTTTTAAGGGACTTTTAGATTTCTTCAAATGTGTATTTTGAGTAGCTTTTAGTAAAAATGGAGGGGGATGTTGCCCCCAAATAATACTGATTTTTAAAAAGATAAGTTTTCACAGGACTTTTAGGATCGTGGATTTTCAGGCCCAAGAAAACGAGTTTTTAAAACCTATCTATTTTTTGAAATCCTGTCTTAAGAAAGCCTTGGAAATTTTCGGCCGGTTGGCATTTTGGTTTGTGGGAAATTTTATAAGCACGTCCCCCAAGCTTCTCAGTTGTGAGGGTCCTTTTTATCCCGACAGTCATTAAAAAAAAAAAAAATTAAAAAAGTTGTTTTTATTTGCAAAGGCGCTGCAATTATATAAAAATAGTGGAGTGGTTTCCCGAATCTTTTCTGGGCTCCCTGGAGCGGAAATAATGAGCTTTTTGTCTTAAATTAACTTCCCACTATTTCCCCAATGAAAATTTTTTGGGCCAACTGTCCTTGTATGAAATTATCATAAACAGGCGTAGCTAGGGTTCTTCCTGAGCTCATGTATTTGTGTTTAAATTTTTCCCCAAAGCCCCTGCGATAAATTTCTAGGTTTGATGTGGTGGATTTAAATTTTCCCTGGAAAACCCAAACCCCAAAATGTCCCTCTTCAAATTTTTTCAGGGTCCAAAAAATTTTGGGTTAAAAAGTCTGAGACTCTTGGGCTTGGTTTTTTTACATCATACCTATGTATCTAAATTTCCCCCAACCCTTTTCAATTTGGTTTTATTCATTTCTTCCAGTAAAGAAAATTTTGCGTGGGACTTTATCAGCGGTTATTTTCGTAACTAGTACCCTTTTCCCTGGAAAACAATTTTCAGCTTCTTTTTTCCCCCTTTGAGATGGAAAGGGAAACCCCATATCAGTGGTCCCGCTTTTCCAAGGGAAGTTTAAAAATCATGTTTTTCTTCTTTATTTTGAAAAAAACATAATTTAAAAAACACTTCCAATGATTAAAACAAATTTGGGGAAAATTTGTTCCATGTATGTCATGACAGGCTAACTTGACCTTAGCTGCTTTCAGTGCTGCAACTGTTTCTTTTTAAACCCTGGATCTGCACAGGGCTTAGGGAAATCTTCCCACTCCCAGTTTTTACTGTCTTTTTTTTCCCGTTTCCTAGACCCAAAAGTGTTTCCTGGCTTTGGTCATATGCCCGTTTAAACCCAAAATTTTGCAAAAAAAAACAATTTTCTAACTGTATTTGGCCAATTTGGGTTGTTTATTCATTTCTGGGGGAAAACCCGTTCTTCTTTTTGAAGGACCTTTGTGACCTTGATCAAATATGTTACACATTTGGGGTTTTGGGGGGGGGTTTATTAAAATAACCAAATCGAGCAAACGGGGAGAGCAGTTTTCTTTAAACTTATCCCACATTTAATGGGTTTGCTTTTTGACTTTCCCGATTCTGTGGAGGGGCTGTTTCTGTTCAGCAAAAGTATTTGGGGATAATGCTTTTTATGAGGAAAGCCCCTTTCATTTAAAAAAACTTTCCCCTTTGTGGCATTTTTTCCCCCTTGTTTCACCTAAACACTTGAGCACCTTTTTTTGCTGATGAACACGTTGTTTACGTGCCCCCACTGTTTTGTTTGAAACAAAACTTTTCCCCAAAGTGTTCCATCACAAATACCCCTTTTGGGAAATACGTTTAGGGATGAAAAGTTTGTTTACTGGGCTTTCTGTATTTACAAACCCTTTATAAAAAGCCTATAAGGATTTCCCCTTATGTGGTTTTTTGTGGGGGTAGGTAACTCTTTTTTTAAAAGAGTTTGAAAGGGGTTTTTTATCCCCGGTTTTGTGGATTTTTTTACCTTTTCTCGTTGCTTGCATGGGATGAAAACTATTTGTTTGTAAACCCCCCGCTAATTTCCTCCAAATGAAAATTTTGGGTTTTTTGAACATAATTTTTTAATCGTTCAATAGTTTGTGGTGACAACTTATCTTGTACAATACCACTGATAAACCAATCACATTGTCTTAGGTCATATTTAGCACCTAGAGATCTGAGACTATTGTCTAATGTGATTCTAAATGTCTGTAAGTCTGAAAAACAATGTTTGGGTGGCTTAAAGCTTGATATTAAGACTGCATGTCTAACTCTGGCCTTGTCAACATCAAAGTAATTGTCTGCTAAGACACGTAAGGCTATTTGATAATTGTCTTTAATCACCGGAAATGACTTAATCAGTTCATAGGGTTCTCCCTTCACAAGACATTTAAGATAATTGAACTTAGCAATCTCATCTATGTCAGTTCGTGAATTTACTATGGATTGAAAACCACTAATGAATTCATTATCATTATGACCTTGGAAAATAGGTAATGACAATGTAGGTAAGCTTGGTAATGGGACACTTGTTGTTACAGGTGTAACAGGTGTTTGACCACTAGTTACAGTAGGTCTCTGTGACAGAGTTTTGCGGCAGATAGCCTGTACTCCTGTCCACCTTAATTGTTGATTACTAAAAGTATCCAAAACATTTTTAATTTCATCCTCAGATGGATCTGATTCAAGAAAATTCTTTTCATAATGTGTATAGTCTGAATTAATTATTTTCAGATTGAGTCTGGAGGGACTCATTTATACTGATTTAGAATGTAAAACACTAGTTTTACAGTTTTTTTCGAAGGACCTTGGCTCGTAGGTTATTTGTACACTGTAGTACAACATATTTGGACCACAGTGTGGCCTTTATCCGGTTCGAGCACGACCAATATGTTGAGAAATGGGTTTACCAGTTAAGCTTAAAGAGTTTGTAACTTAACTTAGAAAGACAACTCATCGCCTGCACAGGCGCCCCTGCAGACGAGGTCTTGAGAAGCTGTCGAAGTCATCTCTCAACGGTCTGTAAAGAGTTATAATTTGTAAGTTTATAAATTACCCCTAGGGGGTGTTATGTCAGCATATTTCATTCACTGATTGCTGACAAATTATATACTTGTTTGGACTCAAAAGTCCGCACCTTACTGCCGACTATAGGTTGATTACAAACTCCTTGCGACTCAAGAACTGCGCAGTCCCCCATACTACAAGAAATTCGTAACCTACCTTGCTCTTGTAGCGTGAGCTATGGTGTTCTTTACACCTTCGACAGGTATCGGTGACTTGATAGAAGCTGAAGTGTCCTTGGATGCCCACGTCTTCCATAGTCTAGGAAAACGCACACTGGTACACTATGTTCCACAAGATTTGTCTTTATTGTTCACAATCTTATCACTAAAGAAGCTGATCACACTTCTCTTAAGTGTTTATTGTGTTTTATGAGACACTTTCTTCACACTAACGCTCAGATCGCTCTTTGTTGGTTATCCTGGCGTCAGTGTCACTCTCAGTAGCGTCAAAAGTAATCTGAAGACGCCACAGCACCCCACACCATTACTCCCTAGCACAAAAAAAAAGCTGACATAGTACTTTTGCTTCCTTGCCATTTCCTCGATGAAGCAAAGCAGAATGTTTGATTCTTGCTGTCTTAAGCATAGACAACAATGTCCACTATTTCTACCATGGTAATAAAGTGGGAGCAGGATTTACCTTAATTGTCCTGCTAAAGTAAGAGATGTACTGTCTCTTATTAAAATACACTCTGCAACACTGGACTGCAAGGAGCAGCGGTCACTTGACCACGTCGCATACTCGTACGGCATCTTTGATCAATGACTCACTGTAGCAGTAAACAAGACGCTTGCCCCTTCTGAGAGGGCTGGGCCCCTCAGAGCTGAAAGGGGCTGAAGGGGCTGAAGGGGGCTGATAATCCCCTCCTGGTGAAAATTTCTCCACAAAACCCTTGATAAGACACACACCAAACTCAGGACATAACCACCTTGCTAAGACACACAGCACACTCAGAAGACAAGCTTGTCAAGACACGCACTACACTCAGAACATAACAACCTTGCCAAAACAGGCTGCACACTCAGAACATAAATATGTTAAAAGACACACACTACATTCAGAACATGATAACGTTGCCAAGACACGCACCACGCTCAGAACATGAGAACCTTGCCAAGATAGAAACCACACTCAGACCATAACCTTGCCAAGACACGCACTACACCCAGAACAAGACAACCTTGCCAAGATACGCACCACACTCAGAACATAAAAACCTTGTCAAAACACTCTCCAAACTCTGAACATAACATCCTCGGGAAGACATGCACCACACTCAGGACATGACATCCTTGCCAAGACACGCACCCCACTCAGGACATGACAACCTTGCCAAGAGCGCACCATACTCAGAACATGAGAACATTTCCAAGACACGCACTGCACTCAGAACATGAGAACTTTGCCAAGGCATGCACTACACTCAGAACTTTACAACCTTGCCAAAACGCGCACCATACTCAGAACATGAGAACCTTACCAAGACACGCACTACTCTCAGAGCATGACAACCTTGCCAAAACACGCACCACATTCAGAATGTAACATCCTTCCCAGGCTGCCTCTAAGATTCAACAGGTTCTAGGCTGCCACTAAGAATGAACAGATACTAGAATGTCATTGAGACTCAATTGGTATTAGCCTGCCACTAAGATTCAACAGGTACTAGACTGCCACTGAGATTCAATAGGTACCATACTACCACTGAGATTCAATAGGTACTAGACTGCCACTAAGATTCTATAGGAACTAGACTTCGACTGAGATTCAACATATAGTAGACTGCCACTAAGATTCAACAGGTACTAGGCTGCCACTAAGATTAAATAGGTACTAGACTTCAAGGAAGATTCAATAAGTATTAGACTGCCACTAAGATTCAATAGGTACTAGACTGCCACTGAGATTCAGTATGTGGTAGACTGCCACTAAGATTAAATAGGTACTAGACTTCAAGTAAGATTCAATTGGTACTAGACGGCCACTAAGATTCAATATGTACTAGACTGCCACTAAGATTCAATAGGTACTAGACTGTCACTAAGATTCAATAGGTACTAGACTGCCACGAAGACTGAATAGGTACTAGACTTCCAGTTAGATTCATTAGGTACTAGACGGCCACTAAGATTCAACATTTACTAGACTGCCACTAAGATTCAATAGGTACTAGACTGCCACTAAGATTCAATAAGTACTAGGTTGTCACTAAGATTCAACAGGTACTAGACTGCCACTAAGATTCAATAGGTACTAGACTGTCACTAAGATTCAATATGTACTAGACTTCTACTAAGATTAAATAGGAACTAGACTGCCACTGAGATTCAATAGGTACTAGACTGCCACTGAGGTTCAATAGGTGCTAGACTGCCACTAAGATTCAGTAGGTACTAGACTGCTATTAAGATTCATTAGGTACTAGACTGCTACTAAGATTCAATAGGTACTAGACTGCCACTAAGATTCATTAGGTACTACACTGCCAATAAGATTCAATAGGTACTAGACTGCCACTGAGATTCAATAGTACTAGACTTCCACTAAGATTCAATATGTACTAGACTTCTACTAAGATTAAATAGGAACTAGACTGCCACTAAAATTCAATAGGTATTAGACTGCTACTAATAATTAATAGTTACTAGACTGCTACTAATATACAATAGGTACTAGACTGCCACTAGGATTTAATAGGTACTAAACTGCCATCAAAATTCAATAGGTACTAGACTGCAACTAAGATTCAATTGGTACTAGGCTGCCACTAAGATTCAATAGGTACTAGACTGTTACTAGTATTCACTAGGTACTAGACTGTCACTAAGATTCAATAGGTACTAGACTGTCGCTAAGATTCAATAGGTACTAGACTGCCACTTAGATTCAATAGGTACTAGACTGACTCTAAGATGAATCAGCCATTAAATACTGAAGACGTTCAGAAGAGGTAAACAGAAATTTATTTATAAACACCTGATATAACCGGAATAAAAATTCCCTGTGTTGTATAGGGAAAAATGGGGAAACATGAACCAATGTCTGAACACTGGAAGCTTCGTCACTGAGGGATTTTGTAAGTTACGACAGCAATTCCAGGATGTTTGGAATGACGTCAACAATTATGGTTATAGTGCACTTTCACACTCCAGTTGTTCCAGGAACTTGGTCGTTGTTTCCATGCAGAAGAGTTGAAAAAAAATAATCACATAGGGTAAAGGTTATAGTGAAATACAATAAAAAAGTTGAAGATTTAAAAAAATATTTGAGTGAAGTACCTGAAGGTTTCCAATCAAGAATACTTAATAAAGCAGGTATTATTTTTTTTTGTTCATTGTCTGTGAATTTTCTTGGAATTTTAGTTTCTGGTAATTTTAGTTCATGGATCATTATGTAAAGTGAGCAGGTAAAATGATGAATGGAAAATACAGAATAATTTTACAAATCTAACCACACTTACAGGAGGAGATAGAAATTTATGACGACGTTTCAGTCATACATGGATCATTAATAAATCACATAGAATAATTTTAGATTTGAATGTAGTGAATATTTTTATTTTACATAATTGACAATACTAGTGAGTCATATTTAAGATAATGCTTATATATTTTTTGCAGGTTCTGTAATCTGGACAATATTCGAAGGTCCTGCTGGGATGGTTCTAGGTCTCTTTTGTGGCATTGTCTTCGCAATATTGTGTTGGTTCTTACCTTATAAAGACAAGACAAATCGATCAACATACAAGTTTATTATCATCTTCAGTCTGAGCGCTCTGGCCATTTTTGGCAGTCGTAGGGTACGTAATGATTTCTTTCATATCTTTTAATGTACATTACTGGGTATCGTTGACTTTTGCCATGATATACTGAAGCTCATAACATATTTATTAAAATAACGAAACTGTAAAGTTTGTTCACATGTAAGTAATAATTGAACAAAATATATGTGAATTTAATACATTTCTTTAACTTCTGTAGAGAGCAGAATAACTGATAAAAAATTATTCTTTACTAATGATTCTTTAATTAAAATATACTAGTAAACTGAGGCTGCAGAATATGATAAATGTAAATTTGTAATAAGAACATAAGAAAGAAGGAACACTGCAGCAGGCCTACTGACCCAAGCGGAGCAGGTCCATGTCTTTCCCCCCCGGATTAGCCCAATGACCTCCTCCGGATTAGCCCAATGACCCACCCAGTCTGGTCACCTCCACTCAAGGAAGGAGCACGGCACCAAACCCAGCAGCACAAGCTAGTCAGGTCTAACTCACACCCACCCACACCCACTCATATATTTATCTAACCTATTTTTAAAACTACACAACGTTTTAGCCTGAATAACTGTACTCGGGAGCTTGTTCCATTCATCCACGACTCTATTACCAAACCAGTGCTTTCCTATATCCTTCCTGAATCTGAATTTTTCCAACTTGAAACCATTGCTACGAGTCCTGTGTTGGCTGGAAATTTTCAGCACGCTATTTACATCCCCTTTATTTATTCCTGTTTTCCATTTATACACCTCGATCATATCCCCCCTAATTCTACGCCTTTCGAGAGAGTGCAGATTCAAGGCCCTCAGTCTATCCTCATAACGAAGATTTCTGATACATGGGATCATCCTTGTCATCCTCCTCTGTACATTTTTGAGAGCATTTATATCCATTCTGTAATACGGTAACCAGAACTGAGCAGCATAGTGTAAATGAGGCCTAACCAAGGATATACAGAGTTGAATAATAACCTGAGGACTTCTATTATTTATACTTCTAGATATGAAGCTAAGAATTCTGTTAGCTTCATTGCCAACAATAATGCCGTTGGTTTTACAATACTGTTAACCAGAACTCCTAAATCCTTTTCGCAATCAGTAGTATTAAGATCTACATTATTTAGTTTATATGTGGCATGGTTATTTTCCTGTCCAACATTTAGAACTTTGCATTTGTCTATACAGTGGACCCCCGGTTCGCGATGCTATCGGTATCCGATAAATCCGGTAACCGATGCATTATATCGCAGAAAATTTGCCTCGCTTCCCGATACAAAATCCGGTATGCGATGTGGTTCGTACGAGACGTGTCCATGTGTGGCCTGAACTGCCCCGTGTGTGCCAGTTTTTACAAGCCAGCCAGTTAGTTAGTTAGTTACCATTTTGTCCTAGGCACATGTCGATTAGACACTAGGCCTGCTGTATATGCGTCTGTATGTGTGTGTGTGTGTGTGTGTGTGTGTTAGTTACCATTTTGTCCTAGGCACATGTCGTGTGTGTGTGTGTGTGTGTGTGTGTGTGTGTGTGTGTGTGTGTGTGTGTGTGTGTGTGTGTGTGTGTGTGTACTCACCTATTTGTGGTTGCAGGGGTCGAGTCTTAGCTCCTGGCCCCGCCTCTTCACCGGTTGCTACTGGGCCCTCTCTCTCCCCACTCCATGAGCTTTATCAAACCTCGTCTTAAAACTGTGTATGGTTCCTGCTTCCACTACGTCATTTTCTAGGCTATTCCACTGCCTTACAACTCTATGACTGAAGAAATACTTCCTAATATCTCTCTGACTCATTTGTGTCTTCAACTTCCAATTGTGGCCTCTTGTTTCTGTGTCCCCTCCCTGGAACATCCTGTCTTGTCCACCTTGTCTATTCCACGCAGTATTTTATATGTCGTTATCATGTCTCCCTGACCCTCCTGTCCTCCAGTGTCGTCAGGGCCGATTTCCCTTAATCTTTCTTCATAGGACATTCCCCTTAGCTCTGGAACTAACCTTGTCGCAAACCTTCGTACTTTCTCTAGTTTCTTGACGTGCTTTATCAAGTGCGGGTTCCAAACAGGTGCTGCATACTCCAGTATGGGCCTGACATACACGGTGTACAGTGTCTTGAACGATTCCTTACTAAGGTATCGGAATGCTGTTCTCAGGTTTGCCAGGCGCCCATATGCTGCAGCAGTTATCTGGTTTGATGTGTGCTTCCGGAGACATGCTCGGTGTTATACTCACCCCAAGATCTTTCTCCTTGAGTGAGGTTTGCAGTCTTTGGCCACATAGCCTATACTCGGTCTGTGGTCTTCTGTGCCCTTCCCCTATCTTCATGACTTTGCATTTGGCAGGATTAAATTCGAGAAGCCATTTGCTGGACCAGGTGTCCAATCTGTCCAGGTCTCTTTGAAGTCCTGCCTGGTCCTCGTCAGATTTAATTCTCCTCATTAACTTCACATCATCTGCAAACAGGGACACTTCTGAGTCTAACCCTTCCATCATGTCGTTCACATATACCAAAAATAGCACTGGTCCTAGGACCGACCCCTGTGGGACCCCGCTCGTCACAGGTGCCCACTGTGATACATCATTACGTACCATGACTCGTTGTTGTCTCCCTGTCAGGTATTCTCTGATCCATTGCAGTACCCTTCCTGTTATATGTGCCTGATGCTCTAGCTTCTGCACTAATCTCTTGTGAGGAACTGTGTCAAAGGCCTTCTTGCAGTCCAAGAAGATGCAATCAACCCACCCCTCTCTCTCGTGTCTTACTTCTGTTATTTTATCATAAAACTCCAGAAGGTTTGTGACACAGGATTTGCCTTCCATGAATCCGTGCTGGTTGGCATTTATACTCTTGTTCCATTCCAGGTGCTCCACCACTCTCCTCCTGATAATCTTCTCCATAATTTTGCATACTATACACGTCAATGACACAGGTCTATAGTTTAGTGCCTCTTTTCTGTCTCCTTTTTTAAAAATGGGAACTACATTTGCCGTCTTCCATACCTCAGGTAGTTGCCCAGTTTCCAGGGACGTGTTGAAGATTGTGGTAAGTGGCACGCACAACATATCTGCTCCTCCTCAAGGACCCACGGGGAGATGTTGTCCGGTCCCATTGCCTTTGAGGTATCGATGTCCCTTAGCAGTTTCTTCACCTCCTCCTCATCTGTATGTATGTCGTCCAACACTTGTTTGTGTATTCCTTGCTGGTGTCCCCATCTGGTCTGTCCCCCCAGAGTCCTTCCTGACTCTACTGTAAATACTCTTAAATCTCGTGTTGAGCTCCTCACATACCTCTTGATCGTTTCTTGTGAGTTCTCCACCTTCTTTCCTCAGCCTTATCACCTGGTCCTTGACTGTTGTCTTCCTCCTAATGTGGCTATACAGCAGTTTCGGGTCAGATTTGACTTTCGATGCTATGTCCGTTTCATACTGTCCGCTGGCCTCCCTCCTTATCTGTGCATTATCGTTTCTGGCTCTTCTACTAATCTCTTGTTTTCCTGGGTCCTATGCCTCCTGTACCTTTCCATTCTCTGTTGCACTTAGTTTTTGCCTCCCTACGCCTTCGGGTAAACCAAGACTCGTTTTGGTCTTCCTATTATTTCGTTTCCTTGGGAACAAAACTTTCCTCTACCTCCTGCACTTTGTTGCCACATATTCCATCATCTCGTTTACTGATTTCCTACCATTTCTCTGTCCCACTGAACCTCCTGCAGGAATGTTTCTCATACCTGTGTAGTCCCCCCTTTTATAGTTTGGCCTGACCCCTTCAGTTCCTGTTACCTTCTCCACTTGTAACCTCTACTATATAATCAAAACTCAGCACCACATGATCGCTAGCTCCAAGGGGCCTCTCGTAAGTGATGTCCTCAATGTCTGAACTGCTCAGGGTGAACACAAGATCCAGTTCTTGCTGGCTCATCTCCTCCCCTCTCTCTCTGGTGGTGTCCCTGACATGTTGATGCATGAGGTTTTCAGTACCACATCCATCATCTTGGCTCTCCATGTTTCGGGACCCCCATGTGGCTCCAGGTTTTCCCAGTCGATCTCCTGTGGTTGAAATCGCCCAATTACCATAACTTATGTTCTGCCTCGAGTGAGCTCTTCTTGCCACCTCAGCCAGTGTGTCCACCATCACCCTGTTGTTTTCTTCGTACTCCTCTCTTGGCCTCCTGCAGTTCTGTGGTGGGTTATACATCACTCCAATGACTACTTTATGTTCTCCGGACTGAATTGTACCTACAATGTAGTCTCTTCTCCAATCATGTCCATGCCTTCCATTTCCTCAACTCCCCATCGGTGTTTTATGAGCAGTGCAACCCTTCCTCCCCCTCTACTCCTTCTATCTTTCCTCAGGATCTGATTGTGTTTCTTATTGTCTCAGCGAGTTTTGTTTCTGTGACTGCTATGATGTCTGGGGATTTTTCACTGATTCTTTCGTTCCACTCCTCATGTTTATTCGTTATTCCATCCGCGTTTGTGTACCAAACTTTGTTTCTTTTCTATCATTGTGGTCATGCAAGAATATTGGGGTTGGGGGAGCGAGAGCCTTGGTGGGGGCCTATATGGGGCTGTGGTGTAGGTGGGGTTTGTGATGATGGGGGTGGGGTCAGAATGCCCATAAGGGACAACTGTTGGGGTGAGGTTTGTGATATGGGGGTTGGTGGCAGAGGGAACAGTGAGTGGGTTGTAGTATAGGTTGCTCAGTTGCGTTGGGAATGTCGTTGGTAGGGAGTCTTTTGGTGGGAGATTAGTGGGGTGTGTTGCCCTTCTCCTGTGTCTGGGTCCTTGCTCATCTTCGTCATTGCCTCTCGTTCCTCCTTGCGTCTCTGTACCCTCTCTTTCAGTGTAGTCCTTTCGTCTTGTGTTCTGTCGCGGTCGAGGTATACTCTCCGGTACCCCTGTTTGTGTGTGTGTGTGTGTGTGTGTGTGTGTGTGTGTGTGTGTGTGTGTGTGGTGTGTGTTGTGTGTGTAGTTGTGTGAGTGAGTGTGTGTAGTGTGTGTGGTGTGTGTGTGTGTGTTGTATTGTGTTGTGTGTGTGTAGTGTTGTAGTGTGTGTGTGTGTGTGCATGTGTGTGTGTGTGTGTGTTATGTGTGTGTGTGTGTGTGTGTGTGTGTGTGTGTGTGTGTGTGTGTGTGTGTGTGTGTGTGTGTGGTGTGTGTGTGTGTGCGTGTGTGTGTGTAAATAAATAAATGTGCAAATAAAGTGTAAATAAATAAATGTGTAAATAAAAAGACAGACAGACATACACACACACACACGAGCTATGACTCTATCCCTGCATCCACAATTAGGCGCATGTGCGCACACACACGCACACAGGAGCTGTGTCTTGACCCCTGCAACCACAAATAGGCAAGTACAGTGTACCCTAGGTATCTAGGGACTTTTAATTGTGTGCAATTATTTATTTTTAGTTTCAAGAGCAGAAGCTTGTTGCATCCCTTCTTCAGCTTTGAGTGTGTTATAAATTGTAGTGTAGGGTGTACTGTCTTCGCTGATTATCGTGTCATATAATTTCTTAACCCCTTTAAACGGTCCAAACGCATATATACGTTCTCTCGTGTAACGTCCCAAACGTATATATATGTTTCATTTGTCATTCATTCAACATTGGCACGATAGGCCCGAGTCGCCTAGACATGAGAGAATGGGTGTGCGCACTCAGTGTGCCCCATAAGAAAATAATTGGGGACACTTGTGCGCGCATCTAAGGATACATTCGGTACATTCCATATTATCAATATTATCACTGTTTTTGGTGCCTGTTTTTGCAAAATAAGTCACCATGGGCCCCAAGAAAGCTCCCAGTGCCAACCCTTCGAGACCAAGGGTGCTAATGACTGTTGAAATGAAGAAAGAGATAATTGCAAAGTACGAAAGTGGAGTGCGTGTGTCGGAGCTGGTCAGGTTGTATAGTAAACCCCAATCAACCATCTCTACTATAGTGATCAAGAAAACGGCAATCAAGGAAGCTGTTCTTGCAAAAGGTGCAACTGTGATTACGAAACAGCGACCGCAAGTGTTAGAAAATGTTGAGAGACTGTTATTGGTGTGGATAATAGCAGGAGATAGCATCTCTCAAGCAATCATTTGTGAAAAGGCTAGGCAGTTGCATGACGATTTGGTAAAAAAATTGCCTGCAACTAGTGGTGATGTGAGTGAATTTAAGGCCAGCAAAGGTTGGTTTGAAAGATTTAAGAATCGTAGTGGCATACATAGTGTGATTAGGCATGGTGAGGCTGCCAGTTATGTTGTGCGACAGAAGTCCAGTGACTCTAAAGCTGGTCCTAGTGGCATTAAAAGAAGAAGGGAAGTAACCCCGGAAAAGGACTTGCTACCTCAAGTCCTAATGGAGTGGGATTCCCCTTCTAAATGTTAACACCATCCACACTCTCCCCTCCTCCCATCCCTTCAATCATCACCAGATCTTCATTAAAGGTAAGTGTCAATTATTCTTTCGTTATTTGTTGTTATTTATTGTTATTGTAATTACTGTTCTACTGCATTAAACTTAATATTTCATGTGGTAAAAGTTTTTTTTTTTCACACTTTTGGGTGTCTTGCACGGATTAATTTGATTTCCATTATTTCTTATGGGGAAAATTTATTCGCTTTCCGATATTTTTGGTTTACGATGAGCTCTCAGGAACTGATTAGTATCGCGAACCGGGGGTCCACTGTATTAAAGTGCATCTGCCATTTCTCCGACCATTGCATCAGTCTATTCAAATCATCCTGGAATGCTCTAGTGTCCTCATTAGAATGAATTGGACGGCTTATTTTGGTGTCATCAGCAAATTTGCTTATGTCGCTATTTATTCCCTAATCTATGTCGTTTATGTAAACTGTGAACAACATCGGGCCCAACACTGACCCTTGAGGAACACCGCTTGTGACGTGCCCCCATTCTGATTTCTCCCCATTTATGCAAACTCTCTGCTGCCTATTTGTCAGCCATGCCTCTATCCAGGAAAAAACTTCTCCTCCTATTCCGTGTGCCTTAAGTTTCCTCAATAGCCTCTGATGTGGAACTCTATCGAAAGCCTTACTGAAGTCCATATACACAATATCATATTCATTACCATGATCTACCTCCTCAAACATCTTAGTGAAAAATGTTAATAAATTGGTAAGACAGGAACGCCCCTTTGTAAAACCATGTTGAGATTCATTAATCAATCTGTGCCTATCAAGATGGCAATTATTGATTCCATAAATTTTCCCACTATGGAGGTAAGGCTTATTGGTCTATAGTTCGAAGCCAAGGACCTGTCACCTGCCTTGTAAATAGGTATTACACTTGCCATTTTCCACTTATCAGACACTATGCCAGTTTGTAGTGATATGTTAAAAAGATTAGCCAAAGGTATGCTAAGTTCTTCTTTACATTCCTTTAACACCCTTGCAAACAGTTCATCAAGACCTGGGGATTTGTTAGGTTTTTGTTTCTCTATTTGTCTGAGAACCATGTCACTAGTTACCACAATCGTGCATAGTTTATTATCGTCCTGTTCTACATAATCTATTATTTCAGGAATATAGTTAGCATTTTCCTGGGTGAAAACTGAGAGGAAGTAGGTACTGAGAATTTCACACATATCCTTATCACTGTCAGTGATCTGACCTGAGTTACTCTTAATGGGCCAGTCTTGTTCCTAATCTTACTTGCGTATACCTGAAAGAACCCTTTTGGGTTATTCTTTGAATCCCTTGCGACCTTAGCCTCATAATCCCTTTTTGCTTTTCTTATTCCTTTCTTTATTTCTCTCTTTAATTGAATATATTGATTTCTTAACTGCCCATCCCCTCTTTTGATACGCCTATATATTCCTCTCCTTTGACCAATGAGATGTGTTCATCCATTTGGGATCATTTTTGTTAGATCTAATTTTCCCTACTGGGCAGCTAGAACTATGCTCTGAAAAACGTTATATTGGCAACCAAGATCACCTACCTGACCCATAGCTAGGACATTCCAATTTAGCCCACCCAGGTAATTTTTCAGTCCAATGACGTCGGCCAAGCAAAAATCTGGGACAGAGTTTTGATTGCAGTTATCTGGGTAATTCCATGATGTATTGAAACTAAGTGATTTGTGATCACTTTCCCCAACTCACCATAACCTCAAAATTATATAATTAGTGAATCTTTGTTGGCAAGAACCAAGTCAAGCAGATTGTTTCCTCTAGTTGGTTCTGTCACAACCTGTTCTAAAAAGCAATCCTGAACTGCATCAAAAAAGTCACTAGACTCAAGATTTCCTGTCATGTTGTTCCAATCAATTTGTCTAAAGTTAAAATCTTCCATTATCACGACATTTTCATATCCAGATGCCTTATGAATTTCGCCCCATAACAGCTTACTGTACTCCCTATCAAGGGTTTGGGGGGCCCCTAAATTACACCCGAAAATAATTTGTCACGTCCCTCGAGAAACTGTAGCCAAACAGATTCCGTGCTCGATGTTTCTAATCTTATATCATGTCTAAGACAACAATTTAAATTTTCTCTGACATACGTCGCCACATCACCACCCTTCCTGTTGACCCTATCAGTGTGGAATAGTTTATAACCCTGTATGTTGCATTCAGAAGGCATTTCTCTATCTTTCAGGTTGAACCAGGTCTCTGTTATACCAATAATATCTATATTACCTACACTTGCAAGTAATCTTAGCTCATCTATCTTATTTCTTAGTATTGATTTTACTGTACTGTTAGAATTTCACTGTGCAAGGAGACTCAGCTTCACAATCTGGGAGTTTCACTGTGAAAACAAGACCTCACACATTTTAAGTTGTCCACTTGAACTGAGTCTTCCTACAGGAATAAGGAAGAAAAATATAAATATTTATACATGCTGTTTAAATACTGTATATGGGGTATCTGGAGGGAATTATTATTCTTAACCATGAAACGTTTAATGGACGGTTCATCAAATCCCAACAAATATTGATTGTGAAATCAGTCAGCTGGGCTATACATCCCCTCGCCTTTAATGTATCATCTGATGTCTCCACCTGATGTTTACACCAAGTGTAGCACACATTATGGCCCAAGGCATTTCTCAATGTATGGTATAACGCAGGACACATAATTCCACGCTATGTGATAATAACAGCACCTGTAATAGTCTTGTCAAGGGAAATGAGAGGCAAACATAACATAGCTGGACAAATTACAGAATGGGTGAGGCTAGAACCCGTGACAAGGGAGTCCTAAAATGCACAGGTCAGTGCAGTTTTCTTGTTACGATATCGTGAATTATCATCGTTGAACGACTGTATTGAAACGGAAGTTTTGTTTCTAACCATCAACAGGTAGTTAACAATTCTTTTTTTTTGTTTGTTTACACAGACTGTACAGACTAAGAGCTGTTATCCTTGCCTCAGCTCATTTTCAAGTCCAACCCTATCTAAGGTATACTACCATTAAATTGGATGCTACCCACAACAATCGACTTACACCCTGGTACCTATGTTACATCGTCCAGCTTACCACCGGCTTCTTACTCTGACCAGTGTCATAATAATGTACCTGGCTTTAATATTGGAGCATTGTACTTCATATATCGGAGTAAACTGCCAACTTAATATCCAGAATATTGGGTTTGTTCAATATATGTTCATAAACATAATTCAAACTTTCGTTCCTCATAAAACTTCTTAAGGGCCCTTTTTTTTTTATCACTTCACACCTCCTACACAAATAAAATTTGCAATAGTCTCCACTGTACGATCATGTCTTCTGACTCACTGGTCATCGTCTCACGCTGGCCCACAAGCGCATTCAACTTTTCAAAGTCCCTTTTAATATGTCTTGTATATTTCTCGTTTTCATAACCACGAGGTTAATTTTATTTGAAAGGCATAGATAAAATGTCATTTTTCATCACTATATCATTCCTTGCCCAGCCGGGACTAGTGGTACTATCGAATGCTCCTTAGGTCATCTCCATCCATTGATGACACCAAGCACCACTGCAAGCTTTGGCTTTCCACCCATCTTGTAAAGCACCGTGAGAGACACATAATAATCCACCTTGCACAATGAGAACATTTAGAAATTTTATGGTACAGCAACTAATTTGCTGTTTATAGGTTGTAACGTTGGGCTTTCTCCAAGTCAGAAAATGTGGATTCACCATGACCAATGAAATGAAAATGCAAATATTACTTTGAATTTCCTGTTGAGGCTTCAAGGGACTCGTTCTAAATTATTAAATTTTTTTCCAACTTATTTCCCGAAAAGCTTGCCTCTACCTGACGACAAGAGATACATTTAATTACGTACTAGTATATCCATAACCTTCAGTGAGTTAATAGGATTCTTTTTAACTGTATGTTTTAATTTTTTAATTATTCACATACCATTGATTTTTTTTTCGGTACTGTTTCAATATTCATGGTATCATATTTTTGTAGATTTGGTTCTTAGTCCCGTATGCAGGTGCGTTTGTGAGAAGAAAACCAAACGGTACGAACTCTCGTCGGTCTCCATTAACAAAATTGTCGTCGGCAAAGGCCAACGACATGACCCTTACAGCCTCATTTGACAGCATATTAGCAGCACATACGATAGAGGATCTCTGTGTTTCACCAACCATGTCTGCCATGAGCGACTTTAATGGTTCCATTATAGGTGGACAAAATATAATCTACAAAACCTTTCGGGGCTGGATCATTAAGTAAAGTCATGTGTATTGTCCAGGGGATAGGACACGTTCAACAGTTAGGTATCGTTATTCCTAAACGTTTTGCCTACACAGTAGACTTCTTTATTCGAGTACAGAAGAGGCAGCACAATGTAACCAGTCCCTCACCCATGAAGACAGTTTTGTTGTAGTCAGTCCCTTTGCCTGGAGAAGATTTTTGTTCTATAGCCTGGAACAAAGCTGAAGCAACAGTATGGAGACATATTGTCAAAGGTGAGGCGCAGATAATGTTAACGACAGAAGAGGCGGAACCAACTAGTAGAAGTGAGAATGTAATCACTGAGAAGGCACCGCAACACATCGATATCTTCATACAGAAAAACATCTTCGATAACTTTTTTACGTGACCACTAATTATAAATGAGAAGGGATGGATTTGAGAGGGACCTGTCCTCTCAATGATAACATTCTTACTTCTGCTCATCGGCTCCACCTTTCTTGTCGTCAAGAGTATCTGCCCCTCATCTTTGACAGTATATAAGTTTCCATGCTATTCCTTCAGCTTCATATTGTTCCAGACAATAGGAAAAAAAAATACTTCTTCATGTTGAGGGACTGACCATCTCAAAACTACTACTTCAGCAGTGATGGACTGATAACATCGTCTTCACATCTGTATTGCTTCTTCTGCTTCCTCTATACTCTACTATAGGAGAAACGTTTCGGAATAAAGGTACCTAACATATATATTAACTTGTCAGTATTAGATATCATTATGATATTCGTACTGCTCAGTGGTTAACCGAATCATATGCAATTTTTATGGGGAATTTTACCAGCCAAGTTTACTTTCGACAGAAAATAAAATATACTTAGCTTCGATGATGATTCAGACTTCCTGCAGCCACATTCAAAAAGTCTCCATCGAGAGAATCTCGGTATCCCCACATCTGAGCTGTACAATAGCGAGTATTAATTATATATTTTACCACAAAGGAGCGCATATTTCAGCATTTCACATCTGAAATGCTTAGTTGTACTCATTTGGTTTGGGCTCAAGAGCCCACACCTCACTGCCTTGAATAGGACAGCTTTAATCATCTTGTATCTGCCAAACTACTGCAGTATTTAATAGGCTCTACAAGCGAAATTAAAACTTACCTTCCTCACGTAACTTGAGCTATGGTGTTCAAAGCACCATTTAAGACCGATATCGGTGACTTGATTGAAGGTTTGCGTGTCTCGAGGAATGTTGCATTGTTCACCATTTCTTCGGAAATGTTCTGCAATCACTCACCACCATTTACACTACACTATTCACACTATTCAGCTCCAAGATCTGTTCATAGTTTCATGGTATTATGCACAGGAAGATTGGTTACACTTAACTGCATAATTAATTCTACCGCAAATTTCCTGGTTATATAAGGGAACTAGTCTAATTTTCCTAGTTTCCTGAGATTGTCAAAATGAACAAGATTCAAGAAGGCACTAGTCACTACTGTCCCTTTGTCCTTTCGATAATTGACGATGCCCACGTGACACACTTTTCTCATTCATTCCTTGAAGCAATCTGAGCTTCCAGCGCTCCTTTGCCCGCTTCCCACTAGGAAATGTTGAATTCAGTGTGATTTTTCTCCTTGCTAAACATCGTCACAATATTCAATACAAGATGGTAGATGTTGAGGATTTTGGCCTTACCTGCTGTGTTTATTATAACTATATATAATGAACACTTAGCTGATAAATGACAGCAATTCGTCTACACAGCCGCCCCTGCAGACGAGGTCTAGAAGCTGTCGAAACCATCACAACAGTGGGCTGTCAAGAGATACAATTTGTAAGTATAAATTACCCCTAGGGGGTGTTATGTCAGCATATTTCATTCGATGATGGCTGACGAAATACCTACTTTTTTTGGGACTCAAAAGTCCACACCTTACTGCCGATAATAGGTTGATTACAAACTCCTTGTGACTCAAGAATTGCGCAATCCCCGATCTACAAGAAATTCGAACATACCTTCTCTTTGTAACGTGAGCTATGGTGTTCTCAACACCTTCGACGGGTATCGGTGACTTGATAGAAGCTGAAGTGTCCTTGGATGTCATGCCCTTCCATTGTCTAGAAACGCACACTGGTACACTTATGTTCCACAAGATTTGTCTTTATTTTTTCACAATGTATCACAAGAGAAGCTGATCACACTTCTCTGAAATGTTTGTGTTAGAGACACTTTGCTCACACTAACGCACAGATCTCCTGGCGTCAGTGTCACTCTCCATAGAGTCAAAGATAGTCTGCCAGACGCCACAGCGCTCCATGCCGTCACTGCCCTAATACACACAAAAAAAAAAAAACGCTGACCTAGTACCTTGCATCCTTGTCACCTCCTCGATGAAGCAAAGCAAAATGTTTTTTCTTGCTGTCTTAAACCCATAGACAACAATGTAAAACTATCTTTACAATGGTAATAAAGTGGAGCAGGATTTTCCTTAATTGTCCTGCAAGTAAGAGATGTACTGTCTCTTAAAAAAAAATAAAACGTTGCAACAACCGCTGCAAGAAGCAGAGGTCACTTGACTATGTGGCATAGCATCTGTGATCAATTACTCACTCTAGCAGTAAACAAGACGCTCGCCCCTTCTGAGTGGCCCCTCAGGGCTGAGAGGGCTTGGCCCCTCAGGGCTGGAAAGGCTGAAGGGGGCTGAACCCCCCTCCTGGAGAAAATTTCTCCACACTGGGGGGCGGCGGAGGTTCGCTGCAGGTGAACTATTCATCATTTAACATTAATTTAATTTTCTCACTCGCCACCACCTTGCTGCTTGTCTTTTCTGAACAGCTTTAGTCTGTGTGGTTTCGGGAGAATCACTAATTTTGTTTTCAACACTGTGTAATTCTAACGGCACTAGTTTATATTTATTTCCGCTTATTCACTACCCCTTTGCCCCAAAACATCAACTGTCCTGATGTTTCCATTTGCATCGGGAAATATAGGGTCACAATTTTTCCAGGGGCCATTGGGACCTCGGACCATCATTGTCGAAAAATCACTATGTCACCAGGTCTTAAGGACTTATGATTTCAGGAACACCAGCTCCATAAAGTGGTTCTCTCAATGAGGTGAGATAGTCTCTCGCCAATATTTCTCCCAACGTTCAATCACTTTATTAAGGTGTTTGAATTTATTCTGATTTGCTCAGGTTCAAAATAAGTAGGATCCTCTATGATTTCTTATCATTCATGGAGGAACAGGTTCGAGCCTTCTGCCTGGAGTAAATGAGATGGACTTAACACTTCTAAATTGTCCAACCCATCGGTAACATAATTAGAGGTCTGTTGTTGACTCAAATTTCTATTTCAGTCACAACGTACGGAATTCTTCTAAGTCTATTCTCTGACGATGAAGAGTCTTCCTTAAACAACGTTTTACAATCCGATCTTTCTTTCATAAAATCCGCCGTGCCATGGAGATTTAGGAGGAATGTATCTCCAACGACATCTGCGTTAAATTCACATCTTTTGTACTTCTGGTTGATAAAAGATCTTGCTATATAAGCAGCACCACAACAAAGTTCGTTGCATTGTCTGAAATCACATCTGGACATGCCCTTCGGCTGCAAACCTTCTGAATAATTTGATAAAAGTTTCAGCAGACATGTCAGTGGCACTTCTAGATGTACTGCTCTAGTTGAGCACAAGTGAACAAACAGATGTACACCTTGATGGGAACTTTGTCAACAGTGTTGGTTAAAATTTTTGGTCCAGTATAATCTACACCTGTCACCTCAAATGGAGTGATATGACAAACTCTTTCAGAGGGATATGGAGGTGGACCTGGATACTGACATACTCGCATATCGTAGTGACACAATTAATACAGTCCTTTATTTGTTTTTTCACACTTTGTCGACTTTGAGGTATCCAGTAGGATTGTCGTATATGACAAAGTGTGTCAGCTACCCCACCATGTAACACGTTACGTGGGCGTTCTGCACAATCAGTTTTGTTTAGCCAATGATTCTTGGGGATCAATATTGGATGTATGGCTTCTTTAGGTAGTGAAGAATTATGAATTCTTCCTCGACATCTTATTAAACTTTTTTGAGTCGAGATAAAGTCCTAAAAAATTAATCATAACAGGTTTCTTTGGGGGTTTTTCTTGTGTTTCTAGAAATTTATATTCTGTAGAGAAAACATCTTTCTGTGTTAGTTTCACCCAGTATTTAAGGTTCAAGACTTCATAATCAGGTTTTATTCCTTTAATGAATTCAAAGACAAAGCTGTAACTCTTAATAGTTTACCCAAAGATGAGTTTTAGATCCATCAATGACTATTTCTGTTTTGTCTGCAGTATTTACACAACTTATTTCTGCTGTGTTCAAGCGACTGTTTCTTTCTGGCAAATGTGAGCTTTTTGCTGAGGCCAGTTTATTTTCATCAGAGAGCCATTCGGGCCGTGGAGCCATAATTTAATATACACAAATTTTCTTAAGTGGGACACCCACGTACAACATGTCAGCTGATTCTCTTGGGTAAAGACGTGAAGAAAGAGAAAAATCTCTCTGCATCTCTTTTATTTCTGCTACTCTGTTCTTACATAAACCAACTTACTCTTATTATTTCTTAACCACTGGGGAACTGCCTCATTAATCACTTTCCCGATCACGGTTTTCTCAATAGGAGATGATCAATACTTTGTTGAGATAGACACTAATTTTGTAAACCCACATAGAGTGCTGTCAGTTCCAATGTGGTACTCTTCTGACCTTCAAGGGTGCTACCCTGGCCTTTGAAGTAATTTGTGTACTTCCTTCAGCATTACTCATGTAAGCTACAGCGCCATAACCTCTTGGTTGACGCATCACAGAACACATGTAAGGTGTACTTGTTTCCCCTTGACCTATTTGTCTGGGAAATTTAATTTGATGAAGTTGTTTAAACTCCCTGGGTATTTCATCCCATGCATGACTAATTTCTAGAGGCAAGTTCTCATCCCATCCAAATTTTGAGTTTCCATGCATCTTTCATAAGCATTTTACCTTTTATGGTAAAATTGGTGAGACGAGTCCTAAGGATCAAAACATTGTGATACCTCTGACAGTAAACTACGTTTAGTGAGTGTACTGCAATGATTTATTGTTTATCCTTTTGAGACCCAAAGTATCTTCCTGTGTGTTCCAATTAAGTCCCAGCATATTTGTTGCAATCAGGGAAATTTTAGTTTCAGGGAAAAACTTTGATAAGTTCCCTTAATTGCTTTGGGAATTGTTATTCCACACCTAAGGCATATTTGCTTTTTTTCATCTCCTTGTTAGCTTCTCTGTATAAGGATTTCAAATCCTCCTCTTTATTCACAGTACCTTGAAGATTGTCCACATAGAAACTTTTTCTTTAAGACTTCTTTGAAGGGACTTTCAGATTTCTTCAAAGTGTATTTAGAGTAGCTTTCTATAAGAATGGGAGGATGTTTCACCAAATAATACTGATTTTAAACGATAAGTTTTTTACAGACTTTGAGGATCATGTGGATTTTCAGGGCCACAAGAATCGAGTATAATCTCTATCTATTTCTTGTAAATCCTACTCTTTAAAAAAGCCTTGG
The DNA here is from genome assembly GCF_026875155.1 of Cherax quadricarinatus. Classification (NCBI taxonomy): domain Eukaryota; kingdom Metazoa; phylum Arthropoda; class Malacostraca; order Decapoda; family Parastacidae; genus Cherax; species Cherax quadricarinatus. The sequence continues at coordinate 1,441,467 of NC_069402.1, read as the reverse complement.
GAAATATCACCGTGTAGGCAAGGTTTGTGCGAAATTTCATAAGCACGTCTCCAAGCTTCTCAGTTAGTGAGGGTCCGGTTATCAAACAGTCATTAAGACTTGCTACATCTTTATTTGCACGTGCGCTGCAATTATATACAGCACGTATGGAGTGGTTTCAGAATCTTTTCTGACTCCATGGTGCGGGAGATAATGAGCGTTTGTCTTCAACTTATCTTCGACTATTTTCCTCAATGAATTTATTGTCCAACTGTTCTTGTATGATAATTTTCATAGACAGTCATTTGCTCTGGATTCTTCCTGAGCTCATGTATTTGTGCTTTCATCTGTCCGAAAGCCAGGCGATAATTGCTAGGCAAGATGTGGTGGATTTTAATTTCCATGGAACCTAACCCAATTTCTGTCCATCTTTATATTTGACATGTCCAAATATTGGTTATAAGTCTTAGACTCTTGTGGGCTTGGTTTATTTACATCAATACCTATCGCATCTAATCCCACAACTTATCAACTGGTTCATTCATTTCTTCCAGTAATGATAATTTTTGCTGTGGTACATGATCAGCGTTTTTTCTCGTAACTAGTAAAATTTTTCCACTGAATCAATATCAGCTTCTTTCCCACTTTGAGAGGGGAAAGGGACCACATATCATGTGGCCTCCTGCTGTTTTCAGCAAGTAACATCATGTTTTACTTACTATATTTTTTCACAAAACAGTGATAATAATCACTTCCAATGATTAAATCAATTGGACTAATTGTGTCCGTCTGTATGTCAGGACAGGCCTAACTTGACCTTAGCTGCTTTCAGTGCGCAACTGTTCTTTTAATCCCTGGATCTGCCCAGACTTAGGCAAATCATCTACTACCACAGCTTCTACTGTCTTTTTCCTGTTTCCTAGACCAACAGTGATTTTGGCTAGGGCCCTATGTCTGTTTACCAAATTATGGAAAAAACCAGCATATCTAACTGTATTTTGCATAGGGTTGTTTATTCAGTTTCTGCAACACTGTTCTTCTTATGAAGGACCTTTGTGAGCCTTGATCAAATAGTGTTAGCACATTGGTTTTGTGTAATTTATTAGATAACTCAACTCGAGCTATCGGAGAGCAGTTTGCTTTAAACTTATCTCTCACATTTAATGCTGTTGCTTGTTGACTTCCGATTCTGTGGAAGTCTGGGTGCTGTTCAGCAAAAGTATTTGGGGATAATGCTGGGATGATGCATACCCTTGCATTTAAAACACTTCTTCAGTGGCATTTCCTCCCTTGTGTTCACCTAAACACTTGATGCATCTTTCACTGATGAACACGTTGTTTACGTGCCTCCATTGGTTGTGTATTGAATACAATACTGTTTCCCAATGTGTTTCCATCACAAAGTTACAACATTTTTGGGGTACGTTTATGTATGACAGTCTGTTTTACGTCCCGTTGTATTCACGCTTGATAAATGCCTATAAAGGATTTCCCATTATGTGGTTTAGTGGGAGTAGTATACTCTTTTTAAACTGGAATTGAAAGGTTTATTATCCACTGGATTTGTGGATTTTTCAATCTTGTCTCGTTTCTTTCATGCTGAAACTATTGTTTGTAAACCATTGCTAATTTTTTCACAAGTGGAAATAGCATTTATTGAACATAATATTTAATCGTTCAATAGTTTTTTTGGGGACAACTTATCTTGTACAATACCACTGAAAAACCAATCACATTTTCTTTGTCATATTTAAACACCTAGAGATATGAGACTATTGTCTAAATGTGATTCTAAATGCCTGAAGTCTAAAAAAACAATGTTTGGGGGGCTTCAAGCTTGATATTAAGACTGCTTGTCTAACTCTAGCCTGTCAGCATCAAAGTAATGTCTGCTAAGACACTAAGGCTATTGATAATTACCTTTAAACCACCGAAATGACTTAATCAGTTCATAGGTTCTCCCTTCACAAGACATTTAAGGTAATTGAATTTAGCAATCTCACTATGTCAGTTCGTGAATTTACTATGGATTAAAACCACTAATGAAATTCTTCAAAATTATGACCTTGGAAAATGGGTAAGACAATGTAGGTAAGCTTGGTAATGGGACACTTGTTGTTTGTTACAGGTGTAACGGGTTTTGTTTGCCCACTATTAAATAGTGGGTTTCTCTGTGACAGAGTTTTACGGGCAGATAACCTTTTCTCCTGTCCACCTTAATTGTTTGTCACTAAAAGTATCCAAAACTTTTTTTAATTTCATCCTCAGATGGATCTGATTCAAGAAATTTATTTCATAATGTTATAGTCCCGAATTAATTATTTCCATACGTTGTGTTTAAATAATTTAAACTTGACCTCAAGATCATCAAAATCTATGTTTGTATCTTGATTAATCCTAGACAGACTGAAATTAAAATTTTCTAATTGAGTAATCTTAGTCTGTAAAGGGCGAAACTGAGTTTTTCAAACAAGCCATTTTAATGGTATAAATGAAAATTCTAGCACCACACTTAGAGTGTTTAAAAAACACTGTACTGCTAAAACACTTTATTTTTGTTATGCTTAATCAGCAATAATCGAGTCAGACACTACTGACCCACTAAGCTTAACCTCAGGGTCAATGACCATGAAGGGTAAAACAGTACAGTGGTCTGGTGTTTATGGCTTGTTTTGCTGTGTCAGCCTGACATGATGATTTAAACGTAAATAACGATGTTATACACTTCATTCACTATAAAACTATAAATGTCACTGTATAACTGAAACACACGTGAATATTACTTACACATATATAAATTTCCCTGTTAATATATATTTGAAAGCTTACACTTCATATATAAGTTCCTTTAATATAACAAAGGGAATCTATAAGAAACAAACTTTAACACAATCTTGTCTCTTAATTTCTGTCTATAAACATTATAAACACATGTGTATATAACACTCAGACAAACATCATCACATGGGGTTGTCTTAATCAGCGATTTCTCGAGATTGGAGCAGTTTGATGGAGGTGCAGGCTACCAACCGCCGTCTTCAGTGTTGGTGAGTCACCCCAGCTCACCGTTTTTTTCGTTGGGTGAACGCTGGGTGAGCGCCCCGTTTTCTCTTTTTGGCTGCCCCTTTCTCAGTGATTGAGTCCCTGGAGGGACTCATTTATACTGATTTAATGTAAAACACAAGTTTTACAGCTTTTTTTTCGAAGACCTTGGCTCATAGGTTTATTTGTCCACTGTAGTACAACATAGTTTGGACCACAGAGTGTATTATACGGTTCGAGCACGACCAAAACTCGTTGAGGATTTTGGCCTTACCTGCTGTGTTTATTATAACTATATATAATGACACTTACTGAATAAATGAACAGCAATTCGTCTACACAGCCGCCCCTGCAGAGACGAGGTCTAAGAAAGCTGTCGAAACCATCACAACAGTGGGCTGTCTAAGAGATACGATTTGTAAGTAAAATTTACCCCTAGGGGGGTGTTATGTCGCATATTTCATCATATGGCTGAACGAAATACCTACTTTTTGGACATCAAAAAGTCCACACCTTACTGCCGATTATAGGGTTATTACAAACTCCTTGTACTCAAGATATTGCGCAATCCCCCGATCTACAAGAAATTCGAAACATACCTTGCTCTTTGTAACGTGAGCTTTGGTGTTCTCAACACCTTCGACAGTACAGTTGACTTGATAGAACTGAAGTGTCCTTGGAGTCCACGACATCCATTGTCTAGTGAACGCACACTGTAGACACTATGTTTCCACAAGATTTGTCTTTATAGTTCTACAAAGTATCACAAGAGAAGCTGATCCCACTTCTCGAAATGTTTGTTTTAGAGACACTTTGCTCCACACTAACGCACAGAATCTCCAGCGTCAGTGTCACACTCCATAGAGTCAAAGATAGTCTGTGTGCCATACGGCCACAGCGCTCCATGCCGTCACTGCCCTAATACACACAAAAAAAAAAAACGCTGCCTAGAAACCTTGCATCCCTTGTCACCACCTCGATGAAGCAAAGCAAACTGGTTTGTTTCTTGCTGTCTTAATCATAGACAACAATGAAACCCTATCTTTACTATGGTAAATAAAGTGGGAGCAGGATTTACCTTAATTTGTCCTCTAAGTAAGAGATGTACTGTACTCTTATAAAAATACAACACGCTGCCAACAACCGCTGCAAGGAACATGTGGTCACTGACTACGTGGCATAGCATCTGTGATCAATTACCTCCAACCTCTAGCAGTCAAAAACAAGACGCTCGCCCCTTCTGAGTGGCCCCCAGGGCTGAGAGGCTTGGCCTCACAGGCTGAAAGGCTGAAGGGGGCTTGATACCCCCCTCCTGGAGAAAATTTACTCCACAGTAGAATTCTTTGTTATCTAGCTTATAATAGGCTACAATTCATAAAAGTCCCCACAAATTTTGTAGATACATGGCCACGGGTTTTTCCCTTAATTTTCCTGCTAAGAGGAAGAGATAAATTACTCTCATGTAATTTTACTTGTAGATGCAATGAAGTCTGATCATCGTAGTAAGAAGAAGGAGGCATGACTATACGCTGGCACAAAACATCACTGATCCAATAAATCTGTTATATGAGGAAAGGAGTCCATTAGCCCTTTCCAGGAAGGCTGAGTCCCTCAGGGGGCAGGAGAGGGCTGAGAGATAACCCCCTTAATCTGGAGAATTTTCTTCACACTAATACACACAGGGGCGGGCAGAAAGATTGCCGAGGTGAACTAATCATATCCCTTAACACTATTTTTTATTTCTCACTACCCCACCAGCAGCTGATTGTCTTTTCCTAACAACTTTAGTTTGTAAGGTTTCTGAGAATCACTAAGCTATTTCAACACTTTGTAATTGTAATGTACTAGTTTAGTCTATTGTTCCCGCATATTCACTATAACCTTTGCGCATAACTTCAACTGTCCAGATGGTTCCATTTGCATCAGGATGTATGGCCACTATTATTTCCAAGAGCCATTGAGTCCTGACATCATTGTCAATCGTACCTGAAAATCATACGTCTTAAAGAGGACGTATGATTTTCAGGAACTCCAGATCCAAAAAAGTGTTCTCTCAGTGAGGTGAGACAGTCTTCTAACCAAATTTTCACCAATCGTTCAATCACTTGATTAAGGTGATTGAATTACGGCTGAGTTGCCTCAGGTTCGAGATGATTTCTCTATCATTCAAATTGTCCAGATCACGTAACATAAGTTGTTGACTATTTCTACTTCAGATACGACTTTTAAAATTCTTAAAAGTCGATTTGCTGACGAGAAGAGCCCCCTTAAAAAACGTTTTTCGTGTCTATCATTCTTTCAAAAAACCCCCTTGACTGGAGCCTTAGGAGGCTGTGTCTCCAAACAAAAACTGCGTTGATTCAGCACTGTTGTACCTCTAGTTATCAAAGATCTTGTTAGTAAAGGGACCTGCAGCAAAGTTCACTGCATTTTTCGAAATTATCAGTCGGGACACGCCCTCGGCTACAAACCCTTTTGAATATTTTTATAAAGGTTCAGCAGACAGTTGTGCTTTTTAGATGTAGCTCAGTTTTTTGCACAGGTTAACAGATTACACCTTGATGGGAACTTTGTCGATTGTTTTAGTTAAAATTATTGATCCAGTGTAATGTACACCTGTCACCTCAAATGGAGTGACATGACAATGCTCTTTCAGAGGGATAGGGTGGTGGACCGGGATACCGTAGTGACGACAAGCAATGCAATCCCTTATTTATTTTTTCACACGCTGTCGACCTTCAGGTATCCAGTAGGACTGTTGTATGTGACGAAGTGTGTCAGCTACCCCACCATGTAACACGTTACTGTGGGCGTTTTGAACAATCAGTTTTGTTAGCCAATGATTCTTACGGATTAATATTGGATGTATGGCTTCTTTAGGTAGTGAAGAATTATGAATTCTTTCCCCGACATCTTACAATCTTTTCTGAGTCGAGAAAAAAGTCTTAAGAATTAATCATATTAGATTTCTTTGCGGATTAATCCTGTGTTCCAGAAATTGTACTCTGTAGAGAAGACATCTTTCTGTATCTGTTTTAACCCAATATTGACGGGTTCATGAAATTCATTTAAATTTGACTCTGTCCTTTATTTAATTTAAAGACAAGAGCTCTAACTCTTAAGACACATGGATCCAATTAATCTGTTTATGAAGACTAAAGAGAGTAGTAGGAGAATGTCCTCTGGACAGGATGGAGTGAAACCGTGATTTGGTTGAAACTCTACCGAATTATGGTGATAGGGGGAATTTTAAGTATTAACAATGATTTTCCACCCCATGCAGTGTGATCCATAGATCCATAAACAAGCTCATAAATCTGTCCCCATCCCACGCATATTCGTCATCCTCACACCATGTGGTTCATTGTAAATTAGCATTAGAACCGCGATGGTTTTCTCACCATCCATGCTGTCTGTTGGTAAACCTACGTACCAGGATGTTCCATTAACCAAACATGTGACATTTTTATGTCATCTTGCGTTGGAGGCTGACCAAGTGACCTAACCAAATTTCTTTCACTGAACTCCTCAAGATCTAGCCGTTTAATATCATCTGATTTCTGCACATCCCATGTGCCTCTACCACTTGTTTGACACACTTCACATCAGTCTTAAAATATTTCCTCTGCAAATCAACAATAATTTTTTTTTCTCATTCTTCGCCATTCCCAGTTATTCATATACTGGGTTGACTTTCTGCTTCCATTACCATCTGTTAACTGGTGTACACTAGAGTCATTGTCCACCTGACTCATAATTAATTACAGATGATCGTAAAGTAAATGGGGATTTAAAGCCTATCCACTACACGAAGATCATTAAGGATGTACATAACATTTACTGCCAAACACGAAAACTTTAACCCTAAAACCTTTTATCATATATACTCTGAGAGAAGTATAACTCTAAGAGTATATATTCTAATGATTAATAGTTATATAACAAAAATATGATTGAAAGTTACTTATTATAAGCATGAAACATTTTCTTGCTATTTATTTTGGTTACGAAAATTTTATGTATCCTATTTTTTCAATATCTTTTTACAGCTGTTACGCAAAAATGTGGGATAGCTGGGGGCTTGAGCCTGGTCTAAGGGCAAAGGTAAAAGTTACACACATCTCAAGCCCAAACCGGCCACCCAGGGCTATCCCAGTCAAAACAGAAAGCGCTAAACTGGTAGTGTGTACTTCAAGGGGTTGGGTAACACAGGGTTAGGCAAAAATCCCAATTAGGAAAATATATCTATTTAGTCACCATAACATAACATAACAGAAAAACCTTAATTCTAAACGCCCAAATGAGGGTACACACAACAGCTGGCTGGAGGTTCAGCCACCATAACACTAGGCTTCGTCAGCGTCAGGCCGTCATTACACTACAAACCTCATTTCTTATTTCTTCACTCATCCCACAGCACCCTGACCATGTCAGAGCCTGGGTGAACATACAGTAAGCCATATGCGAGCCTATGGCTTGAGTTGGGATAAACAAAATGAGTGTACAACTACAAACTTATCTTAATACACAGCATCTCTCCGACGCCAGCCTCTACACACCATGCTAACGTCACGTGACTCCCCCAAACCACCTACTCTGTGTACCCAAACATCCTTGGAAAATAAATCATTAACAGAATTTCTTTATAATTACAGTTAGAGTACTTTACAGTACCCCCAAATGCACATTAAAATTATAAAATTATTCTTTACAACTATAATATACATATTATTATGGCACACTTCTCCACTATATGTACATTACGATGTCATGCAGAACCCTGCATAACACAGGCATTATCAGTTTTATTATTATGAAAAATTCATTTTTTTCCAGGCTGAACTGGAAAGTACTGGACCAATATTAGTACTGACTTTAGCCTTCGTTGCTGAGTTAGGCTGGCACAGACTGGGCACCGAGGTAAGTGTGCCATTGTTCGTATCTTATAGACATGTTTCACACTTCCTTCCTGTTTTATGTTACCATTGACAGTATTTTGTTAATTCCCACTCGTCTTACTTAGTTACATATCATATTTTATCTGCAACATATCAACATTTTGTCTACAACATATCAATATTTTGTCTACAACATATCAAATTTTGTCTGCAAACATATCAAAATTTGTCTGCACCATATCAATATTTTATCTGCAACATATCAATATTTTATCTGCAACATATCAATATTTTATCTGCAACATATCATATTTTATCTGCAACATATCAATATTTGTCTGCAACATATCAATATTTGTCTCACACCATATCAATATTTTGTCTGCAACATATCAATATTTTATCTGCAACATATCAATATTTATCTGCAACATATCAATATTTGTCTGCAACATATCAATATTTTGTCTACAACATATCTATATTTTGTCTGCAACATATCAATATTTTGTCTACAACATATCTAATATTTTGTCTGCAACATATCAATATTTTATCTGCAACATATCAACATTTGTCTGCAACATATCAATATTTTATCTGCAACATATCAATATTTTGTCTGCAACATATCAATATTTTGTTCTACACCATATCAATATTTTGTCTGCAACATATCAATATTTTATCTGCAACATATCAATATTTTATCTGCAACATATCAATATTTTGTCTGCAACATATCAATATTTTGTCTACAACATATCTAATATTTTGTCTGCAACATATCAATATTTTGTCTACAACATATCTATATTTTGTCTGCAACATATCAAATTTTATCTGCAACATATCAACATTTTGTCTGCAACATATCAATATTTTTATCTGCAACATATCAATATTTTATCTGCAACATAGCAATATTTTGTCTGCTACATATCAATATTTTTGTCTGCAACATATTAATATTTTGTCTGCAACATATCAATATTTTATATGCAACATAATCAATATTTTGTCTGCAACATATCAAAAATTTGTCTGCAACATATTAATATTTTGTCTGCAACATATCAATATTTTGCCTGCAACATATCAATATTTTGTCTACAACATATCAATAATTGTAATCTGTAACATATCAATATTTTATCTGCAACAAATCAATATTTTATCTGCAACATAACAATATTTTGTCTGCAACATATCAATATTTTGTCTGCAACATATCACTATTTTGTCTACAGCATATCAATATTTTGTCTGCAACATATCAATATTTTGTCTGCAACATATCAATAATTTGTCTGCAACATGTCGACATTTTGTCTGCAACATATCAAAATTTTGTTTCCAACATATCAAATTTTGTCTGCAACATATCAATATTTGTCATACAACATATCAATATTTTATTCTGCAACATATCAATATTTTATCTGCAACATATCAATATTTTATCTGCAACATATCAAAATTTGTTTCCAACATATCAATATTTTGTCTACAACATATCAATATTTATCTGCAACATATCAATATTTTATCTGCAACATATAAACATTTTGTTTCCAACATATCAATATATTTTCTGCAACATATTAATATTTTGTCTGCAACATATCAATATTTTATCTACAACATATCAATATTTTTGTCTGCAACATATCAATATTTGTCTGCACATATCAAATATTTTGTCTGCAACATACATATTTTGTCTGCAACATATCAATATTTTATCTACAACATATCAATATTTTGTCTGCAACATGTCAACATTTTGTCTGCAACATATCAATATTTTGTTATGCAACATATCAATTATTTGTCTGCAACATATTAATATTTTGTCTGCAACATGTCAATATTTTGTCTGCAACATACAATATTTTGTCTACAACATATCAATATTTTATCTTGCAACATATCAATAATTTTATCTGCAACATATCAATATTTTATCTGCAACATATCGATATTTTGTCTGCAACAAAATAATATATTTGTCTGCAACATATCAATAATTTGTCCTGCAACATATTAACATTTGTCTGCAACTTATCAAAAGTTTGTTTGCAACATATCAATATTTTGTCTGCAACATATCAATATTTTTTGTCTGAAACATATCAATATTTTGTCTGCAATATATCAATATTTTGTTTGCAACATATCAATATTTTGTCTGCAACATATCAATATTTTGTCTGCAACATATCAATATTTTGTCTGCAACATATCAATATTTTGTCTGCAACATATCAATATTTTGTCTGAAACATCAATATTTTGTCTGCAATATATCAATATTTTGTTTGCAACATATCAATATTTTGTCTGCAACATATCAATATTTTGTCTGAAACATATCAATATTTTGTCTGCAATATATCAATATTTTGTTTGCAACATATCAATATTTTGTCTGCAACATATCAATATTTTGTCTGCAACATATCAATATTTTGTCTGCAACATATCAATATTTTGTCTGCAACATATCAATAAAATAAACAGAACAATTTAATAATTACTCAAGCGGTTGCCAGAATTCTTTTTTCTTTAACTTTCTGTATTTGTTTCGCTCATAACATGAGTAGGCTTCATTCAACCGTCTTCAAATTTTCAACTCTGGTGTACGGTAACTAGGCAAAGCTTCTAGAGTAAATGACATGTGCAGGTGTTCTTTGACCAAAGTTGTAGGACCCACTTCCAGCATCCTGGTATGGCGCTGGTAACTTTCTAAATCATTTGGGGCGTATCTTTAATTGTTCAAACAAGATGCCTCGTAATTGTTCAAACAAGATGCCTCGTAATTGTTTAAACAAGATGCCTCGTAATTGTTCAAACAAGATGCCTCGTAATTGTTTAAACAAGATGCCTCGTAATTGTTTAAACAAGATGCCTCGTAATTGTTTAAACAAGATGCCTCGTAATTGTTTAAACAAGATGCCTCGTAATTGTTTAAACAATATGCCTCGTAATTGTTTAAACAAGATGCCTCGTAATTGTTTAAACAAAGATGCCTCGTAATTGTTTAAACAAGATGCCTCGTAATTGTTTTTAAACAAGATGCCTCGTAATTGTTTAAACAATATGCCTCGTAATTGTTTAAACAAGATGCCTCGTAATTGTTTAAACAAGATGCCTCGTAATTGTTAAACAAGATGCCTCGTAATTGTTTAAACAAGATGCCTCGTAATTGTTTAAACAAGATGCCTCGTAATTGTTTAAACACGATGCCTCGTAATTGTTTAAACAAGATGCCTCGTAATTGTTTTAAACAAGATGCCTCGTAATTGTTAAACAAGATGCCTCGTAATTGTTTAAACAAGATGCCTCGTAATTGTTTAAACAAGATGCCTCGTAATTGTCTAAACAAGATGCTTCGTAATTGTTTAAACAAGATGCCTCGTAATTGTTTAAACAAGATCCTCGTAATTGTTTAAACAAAGATGCCTCGTAATTGTTTAAATAAGATGCCTCGTAATTGTTTAAACAGATGCCTCGTAATTGTTTAAACAAGATGCCTCGTAATTGTTTAAACAAGATGCCTCGTAATTGTTTAAACAAGATGCCTCGTAATTGGAGGACGGCGGAGAGTGTAATTCAAGAATATAGGTGAACATCGACTATTTTATGTGTAAAATAGTGGGAAATTTTGTTTCCCCATTAAATAAAGTTAAATATATGCGCCAACTTTTTCTGAATGGTGTCAAAATTTTTAGGGATGATGCATAATTCATGCCGGGATAGTATCCATTAAATTTAATTGTGTGGACAATCTAAATTTATTTTATAAAACTTGGAATAGTTGGCATCCATGTTGTTAATGAAGAATGTCTCTTATCACCCACAAATTTCCATCCCAGGTGTTTCCCACAAACTTTGTTATTGGGCCCCTTAACCTTCACTTTGCCAATTATTAAACAAATAATGAATTTTAATTTTCCCATTCAATAAAATACTGTAAAATTATGAAGATTATATAATATTAACACTGATACATTCATAAAGGAAGACACTCCAATTTAGAATTTTTTGTCAAAAATTTTAAATTTTATTAAAATTATTAAAAAAATGAATTGATAGATTCAGAGCAATTATTAGAGATATTTTTTTGATAGGCTTATCAAAAGAAAGTTTTGCCTTCACTTTGAGCCATGTAACTTTTAAAAGGGGAAGTATTTTTTAAAAATAAAGGCTTTGTACGTCCCGGGTTAGCGAATTTTTAATATTTTTTTTATCAAACCGAATAAAAAAAAGCACAAAATCTAATTTTTTTTCTCAGAGGGTTATAGAGAATTTTAAACAGAAAAGAACTATAAAACTGAGAAAATACTGTAAACTTATGTTTTCATAGTTTTTAAATTTTTACATATACAGTGAAGACTTTACTTCTGTTAAATTACATAAAAAGAAAGAAGGAACACTGCAACAAACCTACTGACCCATGTAGAGCAGGTTCATGTCCCCCAGGATTTGCCTAATGACCCACCCAGTCCTGGTCACCCCACTCAATGAAGGAGCACTGCACCAGACCCAGCAGCACAAGCTAGTCAGACCCAACTCACACCCACCCACACCCACTCATGTATTTATCTAACCTATTTTTAGAACTACACAACGTTTTAGTCTGAAATACTGTACTGTGGAGTTTTTTCCATTCATCCACAACTCTTTTACCAAACCAGTGATTTCCTACATCCTTCCTGAATCTGAATTTTTCCAACTTGAAACATTGCTGCGAGTCCTGTGTTGGCTGGAATTTTTTTCACACGCTATTACATCCCTTTATTTTTTTCTGCTTTCCATTTATACCCCCTCGATCATATCCCCCCTAATTCTAAAACCTTTCGAGAGAGTGCAGATTCAGGGCCCTCAGTCTACCCCTCATGGGGGAAAGATTTCTGATACATGGGATCACCCTTTGTCATCCTCCTCTGTACGTTTTTGGAGAAATTTTATATCCTCTGTAATCGGTAACCAAACTGAGCAGCATAGTGTAAATGAGGCCTAACCAAGGTATATAGAGTTGAAGAATAACCTGAGGACTTATTATTTATACTTCTAGATATGAACTAAGAATTCTGTTAGCTTTATTGCGAACACTAATGCACTGTTGTCTTGGTTTTACTTTTTTACTGCTAACCAAACTCCCTAAATCCTTTCGCACTCAGTTTGTATTAAGATAACATTATTTAGTTTATATGTGGCATGGTATTTTCCTGTCCAACATTCAGAACTTGCATTTGTCTAATTAAACTGCATCCCGCCACTTTTTCGACCATTGCATCAGTCCAATTCAAATCATCCTGGAGTGCTCAAGTGTACTAATTAGAATGAATTGGACGGTCTAATTTTGGTGTCCCTCAGCAAATTCGCTGTCGCTGTTATTCCCTCACTATGTCGTTTATGTAAATTGTGAACAACAATGGTCCAACACTGACCCCTGAGGAACATCGCTTGTGACGTGCCCCCATTCGATTCTCCCCATTTATGCAAACCTCTGGGTGCCTATTTGTCAGCCACGCCTCTACCCAGAAACAATTTCTCCTCCTATTCTGTGTGCCTTAAGTTTCCTCAATAGCCTCAATGTGGAACTCTATCGAAAGCCCTACTGAAGTCCATAACTCAATATTATATTCATTACCATGATCTACCTCCTCAAAAACCTTAGTGAAAAATGTTAGTAAATTCGTAAGACAGGAACGCCCTTTGTAAAACCGTGTTGAATTCATTAATCAAAACTGTGCCTATCAAGATGGGGTACGAATTGCTTCGGCAATTAAATTTATTCCATAAATTTTCCCACTATGGAGGTAAGGCTTATTTGGGCTATAGTTCGAAAACCAAGGACCTGTTACCTCCTTGTAAATAGGTATTACATTTGCCATTTTCCACTTATCAGGCACTATGCCAGTTGTAGTGATATGGGTTAAAAAGATATCTAAGTTATGCTAAGTTTCCCTTTACATTCCTTTAACACCCTTGGGGTCAAAAGAGGAGCATTGGGCCCCAAGGGAGCTATGGGTCCCCAAGGGAGCTAGGGGGCTCAATAGGGAGCTTGGGATCCACCAGGGAGCTAGGGGCCCATAAGGGAGCTAGGGGTCAACAAGGGAGATAGGGGTCAACACGGGAGCTAGAGGTCCACAATGAGAGGTATGGGTCCATATTGGAGCTCAGGGTCTTCCCAAGGGAGCTAGGGTGTTCTAAAGGGACTGGGGTGTATGTACGATCTTGGGTTATCAAGGGAGCTAGAAGGCACAAGGGAGCTAGGGGTCCACAAGGAAGCTAGGAGTCCACAAGGGAGCTCGGGATCCACAAGGGGCTAGGAATCCACAAAAGGAGATAAAAGGTCCACTAGGGAGAGCTAGGGGTCCACAAGGGAGCTTAGGGAGCCCCACAAGAAGCTAGGGGTACACAAGGGAGCTAGGGGTTCACTAGGGAGCTAGGGGTCCACAAAGGGAGCTAGGGGTCCACAATGGAGTGAGGGGCACACAAAGGAGCTTAGTGGCAACACGCGACGCTTGTGGGTCCAATAAGGAGCTATGGGTTAAGAGGGAGTAGGAGCCCATAAGGGGGGCTAGAGCTCCACAACAGAGCTAGGAGCACCACAATGGAAGAGAATGAGCTCCACAAGGAAGCAGTGCTCCACAAGGGGAGCGCAGGAGCCCCCAAAATAAGACAAGGGTCGTGAACAGGGAGCCACAGCTCAACAAAGGAGCTAAGGGTCACAAGGGAGCTAGGGTCCACAAAGGGAGCTAGGGGTTCACATGGGTGCTAGGGGTTCTACATGGGAGATAGAGGTCCACAAGGAGAAAGGGACGACAAACGCAGCTAGAGGTTCACCAACTGGGATCTAGGAGCCACAAGGGAGCTACGGGGTCACAAGGGAGCAAGAGGTCCACATAGGGAGGTAGAAGCCCACAAGGGCAGTAAGGGGTCCACAAGTGAGCTAGGGTCCAAATGGAGCTTGGAGGCCTACAATGGAGCTAGAGCTGACAAAGGGAGACGTTGGTGCTCCAAAGGGAGCTAGAGCTCCACAAATGCGCCGGGGTCCAGAAGTGAGGCCCGGTGTCCAAAAGGGAGCTAAGAGCCTACAGGGAGCTAGGTGCTCCACAAAGGGGAGCTGGTGCTCCACAATGGAGCTCGAGTCCAAAGGGAGCTACACTACAAAAGGGAGCCTAGGGGTCCACAAGGGTACTAGGGGTTCACAGGGAGCCAGGAGCCCACAAAGGGTGATAGGAGCCCACAAGGGAGCTAGAAGCCAGAATGGAGTAGGGGTCAACAGGTTAGCTAGGGGCTTCACAAGGAAGTCTAGGAGACCACAGGGTGCTAGGAGCCCAACATGGGAGCTTATTGCTCGCAAGGGAAGCTAGAGTGGACACGGAAGTAGGAGCACAAAAGGGAGCTAGGAGCCCACAATAGTTGCTAGGGTCAACACAGTGGCAAAGGGGTCCAAAGGGCAGCCTCGGCGACCTCAAGGGAGTAGGTGGTTCAACATCGGCGTAGGCGGTTCTGAAATTAATAGGGAGCTAGGGGTCACAATGTGGAGCTAGCATTCCAGAAGGGGAGCTAAGGGTTCACAAGGGTCCTTAGAAGCCCACAAGGGGCTAGATAGGAGCCCAGAAGGGGAAGCGAGGGGGGTTTCACAAAATAGCTAGGGGTCCACGGGGAGCTAGGGGTCCACCACAAGTAGCTATGGGTCCACAAGGAGCTAGGAGGTTTCCCCCCCCCAAACCACAAAGGGGGCTAGGGAACAGAAGGGAGCTAGGGATCCCAAACACAACCCCCAAGGGGGAGCGAAAGGTCTAGATAAGGGAGCTAAAGGTTCACAAGAAACCTAGAAGCCCTCACGGAAGCTAGGGGTTCCACATGAAGCTAAGGTCATCAAGGAGCTAGGTGGTCCATTTTGGAGCAAGCGGGGTCCCATGGGAGCTAGGTGTTCACAAGTGAGACTAGGAGAGTCTTTCCCGGATATTTTTGGCTTAACAAGGGAGACAGAGGCCACATGGGTGTAGGGGTACGCAAGGAAGCTTAGGGGTCCACAATGGAGGTAGGGTTCACAAAGGGAGCTAGAAGGTTCACAAAGGGCTACATGTCCAAAATGGGAGCTTGTGGTCCACAAGGGGAGCTGGGAAGCCCACATTGGAAGCTAGGTTTCCAAAAGGGAGCCTGGGGTTCAAAGGGCGGGAGATAGTGGTCCACAAAGGAGCTAGAGGGGCACATGTGAGAAAGGGGGCCACAAGGAGCTAATAGCTCACAAGCGAGCTAGGGGTCCAAAAAGAGATAGGGTTCAGAAGGGAGCTAGGAGCCCACAAGGCAGCCAAGAGCTCCACAGGGGAGCTTCGAAGCCCTACTAGTGGAAATAGAGCTCCACAAGTGAGCTAAAGAGCCAAAATGGGAGTCTAGAGCTCCACAAGGATGCTAGAAGAGCTCCCACAAGGGGAGCTAGGAGCCCTCAACGGAGCAAGGAGTGGAAAAACCAAGGGAGCCATAGCTCAAAAGGAGCTAAGGTCCATCATGGGAGCTAGGGTCCACCAAGGGAGCTAGGGCGTTCATTCCAAAAGGGAGCTAGGATCCACAAGCAAGCTAGAGTTCACAAGGAATCTAGGAGACCACAAGGGAGCATGGGGTCACAAGGGAAACATGGGGTCCACTTGGGAGGTAGGAGCCCACAAGGGAGCTAGGGATCCACAAGTGAGCGTGTGGAGGGGTCCAAAAAGAAGTAGGTGCCTACAAGGGAGCTAGAGCTCCACAAGGGTGCTAACAGCTCCACATAAGTTGCTAGGGGTCCCAAGTGGAGCTTGGTGTCCAAATGGGAGCTAAAAGCCCACAAGGGGAGCTAGAGCTCCACAAGTTAGCTGGTGCTCCACAATGGAGCTTGAGCTTCCACAAGGGCTTGAGCTCCAAAAGGGAGCTAGGGGTCACAAGGTATCTAGGGGGTTCACAATGATAGCTATGAGCCCACAAGGGGAGATATGAGCCCAAAAGGGTGCTAGTGAGCCAAACAAAGGGAGCTAGGCTCCCTCAGGGAGCTAGAGTTTTACAAGGGAGCTAGTAGCCCTAAGGGAGCTAGGAACCCTCAATGGAGCTAGGGGTCCCACATGGAAGCTAGGGGGACACAAGGGAGCTCGAGGTAACCACAAGGGAGTAGGAGTTCACATTGAAAGCTAGGGGTTCAGAAGGGAGCTAGGGATCCACAGAGGAGCTAGAGGTCAGAAGTGAGCTAAGGGTTTCCAAGGAATCTTGAAGCCCACATGGGAGATTAGAGCACTGAAGGGAGTGCTATGAATCCACAAGAATGTTAGGGGTCACATGTGAGATAGGGGTTCACAAGGGTGCTAGGAGTCCACATAGGAGCTAGGGGTCCCACAATGGAGGTGAGGGGCCCCAACAAAGGAGCTAAGAGGCCCACAGCGAGCTAGTGGTCAAAAAGGAGTTGGGGTTAAGAAGGGAGCTAGGAGCCCCATAAGGTGGGCTAGTGCTCCACAACTGAGCTAGGAGCCCAGAATTGAGCTAGAGCTCCACATGAAGTAGGCTCACAGGGACAATGAGCCCCCAAAAGCAAGGGGTGAAACAAATGGGTGCCAGAGCTCCACAAAGGAGCTAAGGGTTCACAAGGAGCTAGGGGGGTCCACAAGGGAGCTAGAGGGGTCACAAGGGGAGCTAGGGGTTAACAAGGGAGCTGAGAGGGCCACAAAAGGCGTTAGGGATCGACAAGCAAGCTAGGGTTCTCAAGGGGATTATAGGAGCCCAAAAGGAGTAGGGGTCCTCAAGGAGCAAGAGGTCCACCATAGGAGGTAGGAAGCCACTCAAGGGAAGCTAGGGGTCCAAAGTGAGCTAGGGTCCAAAACAGGAGCTTGGAGCCTAGCTGCAATGGAGCTTGAGCTCGACAAATGAGTTGGTGCTCAACAAGTGAGTAGAGCTCCACAAATGAGCTAGGGTCCACAAAGTGAGCTAGGGGTCCAAAGGGAGCTAAGAGCCTTACAAGGAGCTAGAGCTCCACAAAGGGAGCTGGTTGCTCCCACTATGGAGCTAGAGCTCCCAAGGGAAGCTAGCTTCCCGCTCCAAATGGGAGCTAGGCGGTCCGTCAATGTTCCTAGGGGTTCACAAGGGAGACAGGAGCCCACAAGGGAGATAGGAGCCCACAGGGAGCTAAAAGCCCAGAAGGGAGCTAGGGAGTCAACTAAGGTAGATTAGGGGTTCACAAAGGATGCTAGGAGCAACAAAGGGTGCTACGAGCAAAAGGGAGGCTATTGCTCTCAAGGGAGCTAGAGTCTGTACAAGGGAACGTAGGAGCCCAAAAAGGGAGCTAGGAGCCACCACAATAGTGCTAGGGGTCCACAAGTGAGTAGGGGTCCACAAGGGAGCTCGGCGACCACAAAGGGGCTAGGGGGTTCACATGGGAGCTAGGGGTTCAGAAGGGAGCTAGGGGGCCACAAGTGAGCTTGCTTTCCAGAAGGGAGCTAAGGGTTCACAAAGGGGACTTAGAAGCCCAAAGGGAGATAGGAGCCCAGAAGGGAGCGGAGGGGTTCACAAAATAGCTAGGGGTCCACGAGGGAGCTTAGGGGTCCACAAAGTAGATGTGGGGTCCACAAGGGTAGCTAGGCGATTCACAAGGGGGCTAGGGGAACAAGAACGGGAGCCTAGGGCCTCCAAAGGGAGCTAAGGTCTAGAAGGGAGCTAAAGGTTCACAAGAAATTTAGAAGCCCACAAGGAAGCTAGGGGTCCACAAGGAAGCTAGGGTGTCCACAAAGGAGCTAGGGGTTCCATATTGGCGCAAGGGGTTCCCATGGGTGCTAGGTGTTCACAAGGGAGTAGGGAAGTCCTTTACGGATCTATTGGTTAACAAGGAGACAGAGGCCTCATGGGAGCTAGGGTCCGCATGGAAGCTAGGGGTCCACAATGGAGGTAGGGATCCACAAGGGAGCTAGAGGTTCACAAAGCGAGCTACAGGTCCAAAAGGGAAGCTAGTGGTCCACAAAGGGAGCAGGGAGAGCCCACTTGGAAGGTAGCTAGGGGTCAAAAGGGGAGCTGGGGTTCAAAATAGGAGCTAGTGGTCACAAAGGAGCTAGGGGTCCACAATGGAGAGAAAGGGGCCACAAAGGAGTCTAAGAGCTCACAAGCGAGCTCAGGGGTCCAAAAAGGTGGCTAGGGGTTCAGAAGGGAGCTAGGAGCCCACAATGCAGAAGAGCTCCACAAGGGAGCTGAAGCCTACAAGGAACTAGAGCTCCACAAGTGAGCTAAGAGCCAATTGGCGAGAAGAGCCTACACAAGGATGCTAGAGCTCCACAAGGGAGCTAGGAGCCTCAAAGAGCAAGGAGTGATACAAGGGAGCCATAGCTCCACAAATGAGCTAAGGGTTCAACAGGGTGCTAGGGTCACAAGGGAGCTTGGGGTTCAAAAACGGAGCTAGGGATCCAAAGCAAGCTAGAGGTTCACAAGGGGATCTAGGAGCCACAAAGGGTGCTGGGGGTCCACCAAGGGAACTAAGGGGTCCACAAGGGTGTAGGAACCACTCGGGGTGCTATGGGATCACAAGTGAGGTTGGGGGGGTCCAAAAGAAGATAGGGCCTACAGCTAGACCGCTTCCACAAGGGGAGATGGTGGGCTCTCAAGGGAGCTACAGCTCCACAAAGTTAGCTAGGGGTCCACAAGTGAGCTTGGAGTCAATGGGAGCTAAGAGACCCACAAAGGGAGCTAGAGCTCCACAGGTTAGCTGGTTGCTCCACAATGAGCTAGAGGCTCACAAGGGAGCTTGAGCTCCAAAAGGGAGCTAGGGGTCCACAAGGTATCTAGGGGTTCACAAGATTGCTAGGAGCCCACAAGGGAGATATGGGCCCCCAAAAGGGTGCTAGGAGCCACAAGGGAGCTAAGGCCTCAAGGGAGCTAGAGTTTTACTAAGGGAGTTAGTAGACCATACGGGAGCTGCTAGGAGCCTCAATGGAGCTAGGTGTCCACAAGCTAGGGGGTCCACAAGGGAGCAGCTCGAAGGACCAAGGGAGCAAGGAGTTTCACTTGAAAAGCTAGGGGTTCAGTTCAGAAGGGAGAGTTAAGGGATCCACAAGAGAGCTAGAGGTCAAGAAAGTGAGCTAAGAGTTCACAAGGGATTAGAAGCCCTCATGGGAGATAGGAGCCCAGAAGGGAGCTATGTTCCACAAGATAGTTAGGGGGGTCCACAAGGGAGATGGGGTCCACTATGGAGCTAGGGGTCCACAAGGAACTACGGGTCCAGATGGGAGCAAAGGTTCAAGAATCTAGTAGCCAACAAGGTGAAGCTAAGGGGTCCACAAGGGAAGCTGAGCAAGGGGTCCACAAGGGAGCTTGGGGTCACAAGAGAGCTTAGGGATTCAAAAGGGAGCTTGGGGTCCACAAGGAAGTTAGGAAAGCCCAGAAATGGAGCTAGGAGTCGACAAGAAGCTTGGGGTCCACAAGGGAGCTAGTGGTCCTGAAGGGAGCTTAGTGGTTCTCAAGGGATATAGAAGCCCCAAGGGAGACAGGAGCCGAGCAAGGGAGCTAGGGGTCCACAATGAGCTTAAGGGTCCACAAGGTAGTTAGGTGTCCTCGGGTAGCTAGGGGTCTACAATTGAGCTAGAGGTTCACAAGGTTGCTAGGGGTTAAGAAAAGAGCAGGGGCCACAAGTGAGCTAGGAGTCCCAAGGGAGAGCTAGGGGTTCAGAAGTTAGCTAGGGTTTAAGAAAGGAGCTAGGGGTTCCAAGGTAGTACGGGTTCAGAAAGGAATCTAGAATACACAAGGGAGCTTGGGGAGTCCACAAGGGTGTATGGGTCCACAAGGGTGATTGGGGTTCACAAGCGAGCAAGGTCCATAGGGTGCTAGGAGCCCAAAGGGAGCTAGCTGTCCACAAGGGAGCTTTCGGGTGTCCTAAAGGGGAGGCTAGGGAGCCCACAAGGACAGCTTAGAAGTCCAAAAGTGTGCAATGGGGTTCCACAAGGGAGGAGCCTAGGAGCCTACAAGGGAGCTAGAGCTCTTACAAGGGAGCTAGTAGCTCCTCTAGGCCGATGCTCGGTTGGATTGAACCAGTGTGAGCTACTACTACGGCGAACCAGGGATCTGGAAGCACTTGGACCGAGCGAGATTAGAGAGATTAGGAAACGCACATCGACCCTGCGGTTCGATACCCAATCTCGGGGATACTTTTCAACGATAATCTCTGGGATACTTTACCAAAGATAATCTCTGGGATACTTTTTCAAAGATAATCTTCTGGGATACTTTTCAAAGATATCTCGGGGCATACTTTTTTCAAAGATAATCTGAGGGATACTTTTCACAGATAATCTCGGGGATACTTTTCAAAGATAATCTTGGGATACTTTTCCAAAGATAATCTTGTGGGATACTTTTCAAAGTATCTCGGGGATAACTTTTCAAGATAATCTCTGGGATACTTTTCAAAGCTAATCTCTGGGTACTTTTCAAATATAATCTCGGGGATACTTTATCAAGTATCCCCGAGACATAATTTATCTGGCATATTGATGAAGTATTCCATGTATTTTTCAGGGTAAGTTGTCTGGGATATTTTTCAAGTACAGTTATACCCCATCCTAATTGGGTATGACTGTACTTGGTTCTGTACTTGACTGACTGTACTTGGTACTTGGTTTCTGTACTTGAACTGACTGTACTTGGTACTTGGTTAATTACTTGACTGACTGAACTTGTACTTGGGTTCTGTACTTGCCTGCTGTACTTGGTACTTTGTTCTGTACTTGACTGACTGTACTTGGTACTTGGTTTGTGCCTTGGACTTGGACTGTACTTGGTACTTGGTTCTTTACTTGCAGACTGTATTGGTACTTGGTTCTCGTACTGACTGACTGTACTTGGTACTTGGTTCTTTTTACTTGACTGATGTACTTGGTACTTGGTTCTGTACTTGACTGACTGTACATGGTACTTGGTTTGTACTTGACTGACTGTAATTGGTACTTGGTTCTATTGACTGACTGTACTTGGTTACTGGTTTCTGTACTTGACTAGGACTGTACTTGGTACTTGGGTTCCTGTACTTGACTGACTGTACTTGGTACTTGGTTCTGTACTTGACTGGACTGGTACTTGGTTACTTGGGTTCTTTACTTGACTGACTGATTTTTATACTTGGTACTTGGGTTCTGTCTTGACTGACTGTACTTGGTTACTTGGTTCTGTTATTGACCCCTGACTGTACTTGGTACTTGGTTCTGTACTTGACTGACTGTAATTGGTACTTGGTTCTGTACTTGATGACTGTACTTGGTATGGTTCTGTACTTGACTGACTGTACTTGGTACTGGTTCTGTACTTGTCTGTCTGTACTTGCGCTACTTGGTTTGTACTTGACTGACTGTACTTGGGACTTGTTTCTGTACTTGACTGTTGTTACTGGTACTTGGGTCTGTACTTGACTGACTGTACTTGGTACTTAGGATTCTGTACTTGATTGACTGTTCTTGGTACTGGTTCTGTAACTTTACTTGACTGGACTGTATTGGTACTTGGTTATGTATTGACGGACTGTTACTTGGTACTTGGTTCTGTTACTTGACGGACATGTACTAGGTTACTTGGTTCTGTACTTGATGGTCTGTACTGGTACTGGTTCTTTACTTTGACTGACTGTACTTGGTACTTGGTTCTGTTACTTGACTGACTGGTATTGGTACTTGGTTCTGTACGTGACTGACTGTACTTTGTACTTGGTTACTTGGATGTATTGGTACTTGGACCTGTACTTATTCCAAGGCCTCCGAATCGTAATCCGTTTTTTGGACAGGAACAAGAGTATGTCTTTAAGCTGCCTTAATGTGACGACAACATCGCTTAAACTATGCTTAAATAACTCGTGCTAAGAATGTAACCATTGCTGAACCGATAATACAACATCAAAAAACACATTTTAGTCATATTTTTAAGATTAATGAACAAAAAAATTATGACTCGGTTAGATGTTGCCGAGCAACGTAATGTGGAGTAAAGAGTGTTAATGACGGTCGCTGAACTGAAATTTTACTCCAGAAAAAGTGACGCCAAAGGCGAATTTATTGGCCAAATGCATAAAGTGGAATATGTCTGTATACCAGAGAGAGATTTTATGTTGTATACTTTATCTGGGATAAGTCTCTTCTAGGATATCTTCCTACATAATTAAGACAGACAATACCTACATTTATGTTAAACACAACCAGTTTTCCATCCTGTTTGTTCCTGGTTTCTTCCATCCTTCAACTAACACACATAATTGGTAACACCATTTTGGTCTATTCTGTTTCCTTTTGTACCTAAATATTTGCTGTATCTTCACATTAATTCGCAGTTTTGAAGACCCTTACAAGGTTTAGTGTTTGGTTATGATTATAATAATTACCATTTACTCTGCAAACTAAAGAAACATTGAATAATCTTGAATAAGTAAATATTGTATTAATCGGTACCATTTGTTCATTAACTTCCTTTATTATTGCTACTTATGGATTGAGATTAACTGTAAGAACGTTACTTAGTTATCCATGCCTAATCGTAAGGAACATTTTTTTTTTAGGATTAGTTGCTTGAAATTAATTTCCAAAATTAGTGGCTTTCTTATCTATGCTTACTATAATAATAATAATCTTCTTCTACAAGTACAGCCTCTCCTCGCTTAATAGAGCAGTTGAGTTTCTAAGACCATGTGGTTAAAAGAATTCGTAACTAAGTGAGGAAGCACATATAATGGCAGTGTGTTTGTGTCAACATCTTTGCTATTGTTTTAATTCACTTTTGCAACCTATTATATCATATCTGGTTATTTTTAACTGTTTATGTAGTAGTGTACTGCTATATTGAAGGAAATAAACAGAATAGAGTAAATCAGCTCTCATATATTGTTATTTAGGTATGCTACTAGTCAGAGAAACCGTAAACGAGTATATCGCTCAGTGTGGACGAGGCTGTGACATGTCAGCTAGTGCTACAGACCTAACTTAACATCAGTGACATGCTACATAGAAAGTTCCTGGTTATGTAGAACATTGCCTACAACTTAGGTCAGTTTTGTCCAGGATGCCGCTCACACCAGTCCACTAACACCCAGGTACCTACTTATGCTAGGTGAACAAGACAGCAGGTGTCGTAAGAAACATGCCCTGGGGTTATTACCTGTTCAATCCCCATCCTTTCCGTGTTTTTTTTTTTTATACGTTCAGACTTATTGAGTGATTCAGAAAGAACCAGACAGTATCACAAAGGGAGCTAGGGGTTCACAAGGAGTTAGGGGTTCACAAGGGAGCAGCTAGGGGTTCTCAAGAGAGCGAGTAGAACACAAGGGAGCTAGTGGTCAACAAGGGAGATAGAGGTAACAATGAGCTAGGAGCCCACAAGGGTAGCAAGTAGTCGTACCAAGGAGCTACGGATTCCAAGGGAGCAAAGCAGGCCACAGGGAGCTAGACTCAATAAGGGGCTAGGCGGCCACAAGAGAGCTAGGGGTCGACAAAGGAGCCTAGGGGTTCACAAAAGAGCTGGGATTCTCAGGAAGACGCGGAGCCCCCACAAGGGAGATAGGGGTTCACAAGTGAGCTAGAAGCCCACAAGGGAGCTATGGCCTACAAGGGAGCTAGCGGTTCACAAGGGAGGCTAGGTGCCACACTAGGGAGCTAGGACCCCACAAGGGGAAGCTAGAATTCCACAACGGAGCTAGGAGCCCACATGAAAGCTAGAGCTCCACAAGGGAGCTAGAGCTCCACAAGGGAGGTAGAGCTTCACAAGGGAGATAGGAGACCACAATGAGCTGGGCTCTCAACAAGGTTGGCTAGGGGTATCAAAGGGAGCTAGGAGCCACAAGGGAGCTAGGGGGTTCACAAGGGAGCTAGGGGTCTACAATCGAGCCAGAGGTCCAAAAGGAGTTAGGGGGTCAAAGGAGCTACGGGGTCCACAAGGGAGCAGGGGTTAAACAAGGGAGCTGGGGTCCACAGGGTAGTAGGGGTTCAGAAGGGAGCTAGGAGCCCACAAGGGAGCTAGGGGTCCGCAAGGGAGATAGGTGTCCACAAGGGGAGCTAGGAGCCAACAAGAGGCTAGGGGTCCAGAAGAGATCTTTGCGGTTTACAGCGAGCTAGGAGCACACAAGGGAGCTTGGGGTCCGCAAGGGGAGCTAAGTGCCCACAAGAGCACTAAGGGTCCAGAAAGAGAGCTAAGAGCCCACAAGGGACTAGAGCTCCACAAGGAGCTAGGACCCACAAGGGACCCAGGGGTCCACAAGGGGAGCTGGGGGTTCACAAGGGGAGCTAAGAGCCCACAAGGGAAGCTATGGGTCCAAAAGGGAGCTAGGGCGTTCACAAGAAGAGCTAGGGGTCCACAAGGAAGCTCGGGGGGTCCATAAGGAAGCTAGGGGTCTAACAAGGGAGCTAGGGGTCCAAAAGGGAGTGCTAGGGGTCCGCAATGGAAAATATCGGTTCACATAGGAGCTTAGGGGTCCAACAAAGAGTAAAGGTCAACAAAGGAGCTAGGAGCCCACAAGGGTGTAGGATGTCCACAAAGGATGTAGGGTTCCACAAAGGTTGATTGGGGTCCACATGTAGCTAGGGGTACAAAGGTGTAGGGGTTCAAAAGGAAGCTAGGGTCAAAAGGGAGCATGAGCCCTAAGGGAGAGGGGTTCACAAGGGAATGTTTAGGTGTCACATGGGAGGCTAGGGGTCCAAAAGGGTGCCAGGGATTCACAAAGGTGCTTGAGCCCAGAAGGGCGCAAGAGCTACAAGGGAGCTACGAGCCCAAAAAAGGGAGAGCATCCCCTTTTGTGGAGCTCTTGCTCCAAAGGAGCTAGAGCTAGAGCTAGAGTCTCAACAAGTTAGCTAGAGCTCCACAAGTGAGGTTGAGCTCCACAAGAGGAGCAGGAGTCCACAAAGAGCTAGAACTCCAAAAAAGGAGCTAAGGGTACATCAAGGGAGCTAGGGGGCCACAAGGTAGCTAAATTTGTCCAACAAAAGGAGCTAGGCTTTCAAGAATGGAGCTAGGAGGCCCACAGGGAAGCTTGGGGGTACCACATGAGAGCTAGGGAGCCCACAAGGGAGCTAGAGGTCAACTAGGGAGCTAGGGGTTCCAAGGGAGTAGGGGGCCCACATGGGAGAGAGCTACAATAGGGAGCTAGAGGTGCGAAGTGCCTAGGAGCACAAATGGGAGCTTGGAGCTCCACAAAGTGATCTAGAGCTCCACAAGGGAGCTAGAGCTCCAAAAAGGAGCGTGAGAGGTCACAAGAGAGCTAGAGGTCCACAAGGGAAGTAGAGCCTCATAGGGGAGCTTAGAGCGTCCACAAGGATGATACGGGGTCCAAATGGGGGCTTGTGGGTCCACAAAGGCAGCTAGAGGTCCGCAAGGGAGATAGGCTCACAAGAGATCTAGGGAGTTCAATATGGGAGCTAGAAGCAGGGACAAGGGAAGCAGCTATGGGTTCACAAGAGAGCTAGGGCTCAAATAAGGAGCCAAGGGCTTCCAAAATGAGCTAGGGGGTCCACAAGGGGAGCTAGGGTGTCCACCAATGGAGCTAGGGGTCCACAAAGGAGCTAGGGGGTCACTAGGGACCTAAGAGACCCAAAGGTAGCCAGAGCTTTACAAGAGAGCTAGAGTCCACAAGGGGAGCTAGAGCTACACAAGGGAGAGCTCTACAAGGGAGCTTGGAGGTTCACTGGCGAGCTAGAGCTCCACATTAAGAGCTAGAGCTCCACAAGGGAGATAGGAACCCAAATGGGAGCTATGAGCTCTCAAGGGAGTTGGACGCTCCCAAAGGAGCTAGTGCTCCACAAGGGACAAGGTGCTCCACAGGAGAGCTGGATCTCAAAAGGGAGTAGAGCTCCAATCGGGAGATTATGGGTTCACAAGGGAGCTAGGATGGCCCACAAGGGTGCTAGAACTCCACAAGGGTGCTTCAGCTCCTCAAGGGACTAGAGCTGCCACAAAAGGGAATCATACAGCTCCACAAGGGAGCTAGAGCTCCACAATGGTGATTGTGCTCCACATGAGAGTTAGATTTCACAAGGGAGATAGGAGCCCACAAGGGAGCTTAGGGAGCCCACAAGGGAGCCAGAACCTCATCAAGGGAGCCTAGGAGCCAACATGTGTGATAGGAAACCACAAGGGAGCAGGGAGCCACAACGGGGAGCTTGGAGACACAAGTGGAGCTTGAAGCCCTCATTGGTAGCTAGAGCTCCGCAGGTGAGTAGGAGCCCAATGGTGATAGGAGCCACAGGGGAGATTGGAGCACACAAGGGAGCTAGGAGCCAACATGGAGCTAGAGCCTCTCAAGGGGTCTAGAGCTCCTCAATGGAGCTTGGTGCCCACAATTGAAGCAAGGGGAGTAATTAGGGAGCTAGGAGTTCACAAGGGGGCTAGGATGATCAGGGAGAGTAGAGGTCCACAAAGAGAGCTAGGAGTTCACATGGGAAGCTAGGGGGCCACAAGCGAGATGAGGGTCCACAAGCGAGCTAGAGCGTTCACATGGGATCTAGGAGCCCCAAGGGGGCAGGCATCTACAAGGGAGCTTTGGGTCCTCAAGGAAGCTAAGGGTTCACACCAGGAGCTAGTGGTCTTACAAGGGAGCTAGGAGCCCACAAAGAGAGCTTGGGGCGGTCCACAAGGGGAGTAAGGGGTTCTCAAAGGGAGCTAGAGCCTTCTGTGAGCCTAGAGCTCATCACAGGGAGCCAGAGCTCCACAAATGAGCTACAGTGCTCCATAAGGGAGCTTGGGTCCACAAGGTACATAGGGGCCTCACAGGGAGCTAGGAGCCCACACGGGAGATTGGAGCCCTCAAGGAGGGGAGCGGGTCCCGCTCGCGGAGCAAAAAAAAGATTCGAAAAAAATGAATAACTGAGTTATTGTTACCAAAAAATAGCTGAAACTTTCTGGTAACGCCTGGTATAAATATTATCCTTTACATGTTTCTAAAAGATTAAGCCATTATCCCCCCTTCCCCTTACAGGATGGCTGACATGCGCTGACCGGCGGAACATATTGCGTAAGAAGCGCTGACTCAGCTTTGTTGACGTTTTGTTACGTTTTTCCCCGTGTTATTTTTATCGTTTTCGTATATCTTTGTTGTAAAATATTAATACAAATTCACCATCTGCAGGATCATTCCCGAGTGGACGGAAGTAATATGGTCACGGCACCAATCGGGAAACCTGGGAATTGTGCACAATCTGGCTGACACTCCAGCCAAACAAAAATATTCCATACCCATGATTATATCAATTATTATGTCATTTTTATCTATCACATAGATATTTTATGATAGAATTTGGCAATATAATAATCGCATTATAAAACATAAAAAAGACACCTAAAAAAATATTATTAGCAATATATGACGCCCGAGGAAAAAATTTCTATCGATATTTCCCCCTGAAGGTGAAGAGAGGGTCCGTCCTCTCTCATCAGTGATGACCAGAAAACGGATTTACAATGGTTAACTGTAATATAATCCTCGTAGGTCACGCAAAAAGTGTAAAATAAAGCGAATTTTTCGGGGGAAAAAAAATTATTTCCCGGGAGAGGGGTGCGCGCGCTTCGGCCTTTATCTGCGGAAAGTAAGTGGATTTAATCTTTAGGGGGAATGCATCCTTATTTATGAATGAATTTGTCCCTTGATTTTCACATCAAACATAGAAGAATGAGTGCATTACATTGTACCGTGTTCCTTTCTGATGTATCCCTAAATATTTTCAGATTTGTGTGGGCAACAGACCGACATCTTCCAAAAATGTCAAAAAAGTTATGATACTTTATTTTTTTTAGCTTGAAGATAGTGTTATTATATAATTTTATTCTGCACAAATGATGGTAATTAGAAGTGTTCTTCAGCTGAAAGAGTCAAATCCTCTTTTCCAAATACCACTAAGTACAGGTCCCCTGCCAAATGTAAATTTTTCGTAAATTTTGCTTATTTCATTCCTTTTAGGGGCCGATATTTTTTGAAACTTCAGCAGGAGCATACTCTTTATAGCTTCTATAGTACACCAAAATGAATGTTATCGGTTCATAAATAAACCGCATCGTCGAAATATTTCATAGCTTATGCCCTGATGCTTTCGATCCACAAGAGAACTAGGGGTCCACAAAGGGAGCTAGGAGCCTATCAAGGGAGCTATGGGTCCTCAAGTGGACGTATGGGTCCACAAGGGAGCTAGGAGCCTACAAGGCAGTAGTGCTGTAAAAGGGAGCTAGAGCTTCACCACGAAGGTAGGGGTCCACAAGGGTAGAGCTGTGGGGTTCAAAAGGGATCTAGGAGAACACATGGGAGATAGGAGCCAAAAAGGGAGATAGAGCTAGAGCCTCCAAAGGGAGCTAGGAGCCCACAACGGTGCTAGAGCTTCACGAGGATGGTAGGAGCCACAAGGGAGCTAGGAGCCCAGTAAAGGAGCTAGAAGCACCCCAAATGAGCTAGAGCTCTACAAGGGAGCTAGGAGCCCACCAGGGAGCTACGAGCCCCTCAAGGGAGGGAACTAGGAACACAAGGGAGCGTAGGAGCCCACAAGGGAGCTGGGAGCCTACATGGGAGAGCTAGGAAGCCCACAAAGGAGCTAGGGATCCACAAGAAGCTAGAGGTTCCAAAATGGAGCTATTGGGCCCAAGTGAGCTATGGGGTCCCCCAAGGGAGACTAGGGGTCCATAGGGAGCTAGGGGATCCCCAAGGGAGCTAGGGGGCCCATAAGGGTGCTTGGCGGTCCACAAGGGAGCTAGGGGTCAACTAGGTGGACCTAGAGGTCCTCAAAGTAGCTATGGGGTCCATAATTGGTGTGGGCTTCCCAAGGGAGCTAGGTGTTCACAAGGGAGCTGGGTGTTTGTACAGGATTCTCTGGTTAACAAGAGGAGCTAGTAGGCCACAAGGGAGCTAGGGGTCCACAAGGGAAGCTAGGGGTAACAAGGGAGTAGGGTCCTCATGGGGTGCTAGGGGTCCACAAAGGCAGCAAACTAGGTCCACAAGGGAGCTAGGGGTCCACTAGGGAGCTAGGACCCTACAGGGAGCTAGGGGTACACAACGGGAGCTAGGGGTTCACAAGGGTTCTAGGTGTCCACAAAGGAGCTAGGGCGTCCTCATGGTGTGAGGGGCCCCACAAAGGAGCTTAGAGGCCACAAGCGAGATAGTGCGTCCAAATGGAACTTGGAGTTATGAAGGGAGCTAGGAGCCAATAAGGGGGCTTGTGCTACTCACGGAGCTAGGAAGCCTCCAATGAGTGCTAGGCTCACAAAGAGACAGCTAGGCTTCACAAGGGAACAATGAGCCCATACAAATGGCATGGGGGTGAACTTGGCGGTAGCAAGGAGCTACCACTAAAGGTCGCTAAGGCTCCACCTAGGGTGATCTAGGAGCCCACTTTGGTGCTAGGGGTCCACAAGGAAAGCCTTGGGGTCAAAAGAGGAGCATTGGGCCCCAAGGGAGCTATGGGTCCCCAAGGGAGCTAGGGGGCTCAATAGGGAGCTTGGGATCCACCAGGGAGCTAGGGGCCCATAAGGGAGCTAGGGGTCAACAAGGGAGATAGGGGTCAACACGGGAGCTAGAGGTCCACAATGAGAGGTATGGGTCCATATTGGAGCTCAGGGTCTTCCCAAGGGAGCTAGGGTGTTCTAAAGGGACTGGGGTGTATGTACGATCTTGGGTTATCAAGGGAGCTAGAAGGCACAAGGGAGCTAGGGGTCCACAAGGAAGCTAGGAGTCCACAAGGGAGCTCGGGATCCACAAGGGGCTAGGAATCCACAAAAGGAGATAAAAGGTCCACTAGGGAGAGCTAGGGGTCCACAAGGGAGCTTAGGGAGCCCCACAAGAAGCTAGGGGTACACAAGGGAGCTAGGGGTTCACTAGGGAGCTAGGGGTCCACAAAGGGAGCTAGGGGTCCACAATGGAGTGAGGGGCACACAAAGGAGCTTAGTGGCAACACGCGACGCTTGTGGGTCCAATAAGGAGCTATGGGTTAAGAGGGAGTAGGAGCCCATAAGGGGGGCTAGAGCTCCACAACAGAGCTAGGAGCACCACAATGGAAGAGAATGAGCTCCACAAGGAAGCAGTGCTCCACAAGGGGAGCGCAGGAGCCCCCAAAATAAGACAAGGGTCGTGAACAGGGAGCCACAGCTCAACAAAGGAGCTAAGGGTCACAAGGGAGCTAGGGTCCACAAAGGGAGCTAGGGGTTCACATGGGTGCTAGGGGTTCTACATGGGAGATAGAGGTCCACAAGGAGAAAGGGACGACAAACGCAGCTAGAGGTTCACCAACTGGGATCTAGGAGCCACAAGGGAGCTACGGGGTCACAAGGGAGCAAGAGGTCCACATAGGGAGGTAGAAGCCCACAAGGGCAGTAAGGGGTCCACAAGTGAGCTAGGGTCCAAATGGAGCTTGGAGGCCTACAATGGAGCTAGAGCTGACAAAGGGAGACGTTGGTGCTCCAAAGGGAGCTAGAGCTCCACAAATGCGCCGGGGTCCAGAAGTGAGGCCCGGTGTCCAAAAGGGAGCTAAGAGCCTACAGGGAGCTAGGTGCTCCACAAAGGGGAGCTGGTGCTCCACAATGGAGCTCGAGTCCAAAGGGAGCTACACTACAAAAGGGAGCCTAGGGGTCCACAAGGGTACTAGGGGTTCACAGGGAGCCAGGAGCCCACAAAGGGTGATAGGAGCCCACAAGGGAGCTAGAAGCCAGAATGGAGTAGGGGTCAACAGGTTAGCTAGGGGCTTCACAAGGAAGTCTAGGAGACCACAGGGTGCTAGGAGCCCAACATGGGAGCTTATTGCTCGCAAGGGAAGCTAGAGTGGACACGGAAGTAGGAGCACAAAAGGGAGCTAGGAGCCCACAATAGTTGCTAGGGTCAACACAGTGGCAAAGGGGTCCAAAGGGCAGCCTCGGCGACCTCAAGGGAGTAGGTGGTTCAACATCGGCGTAGGCGGTTCTGAAATTAATAGGGAGCTAGGGGTCACAATGTGGAGCTAGCATTCCAGAAGGGGAGCTAAGGGTTCACAAGGGTCCTTAGAAGCCCACAAGGGGCTAGATAGGAGCCCAGAAGGGGAAGCGAGGGGGGTTTCACAAAATAGCTAGGGGTCCACGGGGAGCTAGGGGTCCACCACAAGTAGCTATGGGTCCACAAGGAGCTAGGAGGTTTCCCCCCCCCAAACCACAAAGGGGGCTAGGGAACAGAAGGGAGCTAGGGATCCCAAACACAACCCCCAAGGGGGAGCGAAAGGTCTAGATAAGGGAGCTAAAGGTTCACAAGAAACCTAGAAGCCCTCACGGAAGCTAGGGGTTCCACATGAAGCTAAGGTCATCAAGGAGCTAGGTGGTCCATTTTGGAGCAAGCGGGGTCCCATGGGAGCTAGGTGTTCACAAGTGAGACTAGGAGAGTCTTTCCCGGATATTTTTGGCTTAACAAGGGAGACAGAGGCCACATGGGTGTAGGGGTACGCAAGGAAGCTTAGGGGTCCACAATGGAGGTAGGGTTCACAAAGGGAGCTAGAAGGTTCACAAAGGGCTACATGTCCAAAATGGGAGCTTGTGGTCCACAAGGGGAGCTGGGAAGCCCACATTGGAAGCTAGGTTTCCAAAAGGGAGCCTGGGGTTCAAAGGGCGGGAGATAGTGGTCCACAAAGGAGCTAGAGGGGCACATGTGAGAAAGGGGGCCACAAGGAGCTAATAGCTCACAAGCGAGCTAGGGGTCCAAAAAGAGATAGGGTTCAGAAGGGAGCTAGGAGCCCACAAGGCAGCCAAGAGCTCCACAGGGGAGCTTCGAAGCCCTACTAGTGGAAATAGAGCTCCACAAGTGAGCTAAAGAGCCAAAATGGGAGTCTAGAGCTCCACAAGGATGCTAGAAGAGCTCCCACAAGGGGAGCTAGGAGCCCTCAACGGAGCAAGGAGTGGAAAAACCAAGGGAGCCATAGCTCAAAAGGAGCTAAGGTCCATCATGGGAGCTAGGGTCCACCAAGGGAGCTAGGGCGTTCATTCCAAAAGGGAGCTAGGATCCACAAGCAAGCTAGAGTTCACAAGGAATCTAGGAGACCACAAGGGAGCATGGGGTCACAAGGGAAACATGGGGTCCACTTGGGAGGTAGGAGCCCACAAGGGAGCTAGGGATCCACAAGTGAGCGTGTGGAGGGGTCCAAAAAGAAGTAGGTGCCTACAAGGGAGCTAGAGCTCCACAAGGGTGCTAACAGCTCCACATAAGTTGCTAGGGGTCCCAAGTGGAGCTTGGTGTCCAAATGGGAGCTAAAAGCCCACAAGGGGAGCTAGAGCTCCACAAGTTAGCTGGTGCTCCACAATGGAGCTTGAGCTTCCACAAGGGCTTGAGCTCCAAAAGGGAGCTAGGGGTCACAAGGTATCTAGGGGGTTCACAATGATAGCTATGAGCCCACAAGGGGAGATATGAGCCCAAAAGGGTGCTAGTGAGCCAAACAAAGGGAGCTAGGCTCCCTCAGGGAGCTAGAGTTTTACAAGGGAGCTAGTAGCCCTAAGGGAGCTAGGAACCCTCAATGGAGCTAGGGGTCCCACATGGAAGCTAGGGGGACACAAGGGAGCTCGAGGTAACCACAAGGGAGTAGGAGTTCACATTGAAAGCTAGGGGTTCAGAAGGGAGCTAGGGATCCACAGAGGAGCTAGAGGTCAGAAGTGAGCTAAGGGTTTCCAAGGAATCTTGAAGCCCACATGGGAGATTAGAGCACTGAAGGGAGTGCTATGAATCCACAAGAATGTTAGGGGTCACATGTGAGATAGGGGTTCACAAGGGTGCTAGGAGTCCACATAGGAGCTAGGGGTCCCACAATGGAGGTGAGGGGCCCCAACAAAGGAGCTAAGAGGCCCACAGCGAGCTAGTGGTCAAAAAGGAGTTGGGGTTAAGAAGGGAGCTAGGAGCCCCATAAGGTGGGCTAGTGCTCCACAACTGAGCTAGGAGCCCAGAATTGAGCTAGAGCTCCACATGAAGTAGGCTCACAGGGACAATGAGCCCCCAAAAGCAAGGGGTGAAACAAATGGGTGCCAGAGCTCCACAAAGGAGCTAAGGGTTCACAAGGAGCTAGGGGGGTCCACAAGGGAGCTAGAGGGGTCACAAGGGGAGCTAGGGGTTAACAAGGGAGCTGAGAGGGCCACAAAAGGCGTTAGGGATCGACAAGCAAGCTAGGGTTCTCAAGGGGATTATAGGAGCCCAAAAGGAGTAGGGGTCCTCAAGGAGCAAGAGGTCCACCATAGGAGGTAGGAAGCCACTCAAGGGAAGCTAGGGGTCCAAAGTGAGCTAGGGTCCAAAACAGGAGCTTGGAGCCTAGCTGCAATGGAGCTTGAGCTC
Organism: Cherax quadricarinatus; assembly: GCF_026875155.1. Lineage (NCBI taxonomy): Eukaryota > Metazoa > Arthropoda > Malacostraca > Decapoda > Parastacidae > Cherax > Cherax quadricarinatus. The sequence goes on along the minus strand of NC_069402.1, from coordinate 1,407,261 downwards.
GACAAATGAGTTGGTGCTCAACAAGTGAGTAGAGCTCCACAAATGAGCTAGGGTCCACAAAGTGAGCTAGGGGTCCAAAGGGAGCTAAGAGCCTTACAAGGAGCTAGAGCTCCACAAAGGGAGCTGGTTGCTCCCACTATGGAGCTAGAGCTCCCAAGGGAAGCTAGCTTCCCGCTCCAAATGGGAGCTAGGCGGTCCGTCAATGTTCCTAGGGGTTCACAAGGGAGACAGGAGCCCACAAGGGAGATAGGAGCCCACAGGGAGCTAAAAGCCCAGAAGGGAGCTAGGGAGTCAACTAAGGTAGATTAGGGGTTCACAAAGGATGCTAGGAGCAACAAAGGGTGCTACGAGCAAAAGGGAGGCTATTGCTCTCAAGGGAGCTAGAGTCTGTACAAGGGAACGTAGGAGCCCAAAAAGGGAGCTAGGAGCCACCACAATAGTGCTAGGGGTCCACAAGTGAGTAGGGGTCCACAAGGGAGCTCGGCGACCACAAAGGGGCTAGGGGGTTCACATGGGAGCTAGGGGTTCAGAAGGGAGCTAGGGGGCCACAAGTGAGCTTGCTTTCCAGAAGGGAGCTAAGGGTTCACAAAGGGGACTTAGAAGCCCAAAGGGAGATAGGAGCCCAGAAGGGAGCGGAGGGGTTCACAAAATAGCTAGGGGTCCACGAGGGAGCTTAGGGGTCCACAAAGTAGATGTGGGGTCCACAAGGGTAGCTAGGCGATTCACAAGGGGGCTAGGGGAACAAGAACGGGAGCCTAGGGCCTCCAAAGGGAGCTAAGGTCTAGAAGGGAGCTAAAGGTTCACAAGAAATTTAGAAGCCCACAAGGAAGCTAGGGGTCCACAAGGAAGCTAGGGTGTCCACAAAGGAGCTAGGGGTTCCATATTGGCGCAAGGGGTTCCCATGGGTGCTAGGTGTTCACAAGGGAGTAGGGAAGTCCTTTACGGATCTATTGGTTAACAAGGAGACAGAGGCCTCATGGGAGCTAGGGTCCGCATGGAAGCTAGGGGTCCACAATGGAGGTAGGGATCCACAAGGGAGCTAGAGGTTCACAAAGCGAGCTACAGGTCCAAAAGGGAAGCTAGTGGTCCACAAAGGGAGCAGGGAGAGCCCACTTGGAAGGTAGCTAGGGGTCAAAAGGGGAGCTGGGGTTCAAAATAGGAGCTAGTGGTCACAAAGGAGCTAGGGGTCCACAATGGAGAGAAAGGGGCCACAAAGGAGTCTAAGAGCTCACAAGCGAGCTCAGGGGTCCAAAAAGGTGGCTAGGGGTTCAGAAGGGAGCTAGGAGCCCACAATGCAGAAGAGCTCCACAAGGGAGCTGAAGCCTACAAGGAACTAGAGCTCCACAAGTGAGCTAAGAGCCAATTGGCGAGAAGAGCCTACACAAGGATGCTAGAGCTCCACAAGGGAGCTAGGAGCCTCAAAGAGCAAGGAGTGATACAAGGGAGCCATAGCTCCACAAATGAGCTAAGGGTTCAACAGGGTGCTAGGGTCACAAGGGAGCTTGGGGTTCAAAAACGGAGCTAGGGATCCAAAGCAAGCTAGAGGTTCACAAGGGGATCTAGGAGCCACAAAGGGTGCTGGGGGTCCACCAAGGGAACTAAGGGGTCCACAAGGGTGTAGGAACCACTCGGGGTGCTATGGGATCACAAGTGAGGTTGGGGGGGTCCAAAAGAAGATAGGGCCTACAGCTAGACCGCTTCCACAAGGGGAGATGGTGGGCTCTCAAGGGAGCTACAGCTCCACAAAGTTAGCTAGGGGTCCACAAGTGAGCTTGGAGTCAATGGGAGCTAAGAGACCCACAAAGGGAGCTAGAGCTCCACAGGTTAGCTGGTTGCTCCACAATGAGCTAGAGGCTCACAAGGGAGCTTGAGCTCCAAAAGGGAGCTAGGGGTCCACAAGGTATCTAGGGGTTCACAAGATTGCTAGGAGCCCACAAGGGAGATATGGGCCCCCAAAAGGGTGCTAGGAGCCACAAGGGAGCTAAGGCCTCAAGGGAGCTAGAGTTTTACTAAGGGAGTTAGTAGACCATACGGGAGCTGCTAGGAGCCTCAATGGAGCTAGGTGTCCACAAGCTAGGGGGTCCACAAGGGAGCAGCTCGAAGGACCAAGGGAGCAAGGAGTTTCACTTGAAAAGCTAGGGGTTCAGTTCAGAAGGGAGAGTTAAGGGATCCACAAGAGAGCTAGAGGTCAAGAAAGTGAGCTAAGAGTTCACAAGGGATTAGAAGCCCTCATGGGAGATAGGAGCCCAGAAGGGAGCTATGTTCCACAAGATAGTTAGGGGGGTCCACAAGGGAGATGGGGTCCACTATGGAGCTAGGGGTCCACAAGGAACTACGGGTCCAGATGGGAGCAAAGGTTCAAGAATCTAGTAGCCAACAAGGTGAAGCTAAGGGGTCCACAAGGGAAGCTGAGCAAGGGGTCCACAAGGGAGCTTGGGGTCACAAGAGAGCTTAGGGATTCAAAAGGGAGCTTGGGGTCCACAAGGAAGTTAGGAAAGCCCAGAAATGGAGCTAGGAGTCGACAAGAAGCTTGGGGTCCACAAGGGAGCTAGTGGTCCTGAAGGGAGCTTAGTGGTTCTCAAGGGATATAGAAGCCCCAAGGGAGACAGGAGCCGAGCAAGGGAGCTAGGGGTCCACAATGAGCTTAAGGGTCCACAAGGTAGTTAGGTGTCCTCGGGTAGCTAGGGGTCTACAATTGAGCTAGAGGTTCACAAGGTTGCTAGGGGTTAAGAAAAGAGCAGGGGCCACAAGTGAGCTAGGAGTCCCAAGGGAGAGCTAGGGGTTCAGAAGTTAGCTAGGGTTTAAGAAAGGAGCTAGGGGTTCCAAGGTAGTACGGGTTCAGAAAGGAATCTAGAATACACAAGGGAGCTTGGGGAGTCCACAAGGGTGTATGGGTCCACAAGGGTGATTGGGGTTCACAAGCGAGCAAGGTCCATAGGGTGCTAGGAGCCCAAAGGGAGCTAGCTGTCCACAAGGGAGCTTTCGGGTGTCCTAAAGGGGAGGCTAGGGAGCCCACAAGGACAGCTTAGAAGTCCAAAAGTGTGCAATGGGGTTCCACAAGGGAGGAGCCTAGGAGCCTACAAGGGAGCTAGAGCTCTTACAAGGGAGCTAGTAGCTCCTCTAGGCCGATGCTCGGTTGGATTGAACCAGTGTGAGCTACTACTACGGCGAACCAGGGATCTGGAAGCACTTGGACCGAGCGAGATTAGAGAGATTAGGAAACGCACATCGACCCTGCGGTTCGATACCCAATCTCGGGGATACTTTTCAACGATAATCTCTGGGATACTTTACCAAAGATAATCTCTGGGATACTTTTTCAAAGATAATCTTCTGGGATACTTTTCAAAGATATCTCGGGGCATACTTTTTTCAAAGATAATCTGAGGGATACTTTTCACAGATAATCTCGGGGATACTTTTCAAAGATAATCTTGGGATACTTTTCCAAAGATAATCTTGTGGGATACTTTTCAAAGTATCTCGGGGATAACTTTTCAAGATAATCTCTGGGATACTTTTCAAAGCTAATCTCTGGGTACTTTTCAAATATAATCTCGGGGATACTTTATCAAGTATCCCCGAGACATAATTTATCTGGCATATTGATGAAGTATTCCATGTATTTTTCAGGGTAAGTTGTCTGGGATATTTTTCAAGTACAGTTATACCCCATCCTAATTGGGTATGACTGTACTTGGTTCTGTACTTGACTGACTGTACTTGGTACTTGGTTTCTGTACTTGAACTGACTGTACTTGGTACTTGGTTAATTACTTGACTGACTGAACTTGTACTTGGGTTCTGTACTTGCCTGCTGTACTTGGTACTTTGTTCTGTACTTGACTGACTGTACTTGGTACTTGGTTTGTGCCTTGGACTTGGACTGTACTTGGTACTTGGTTCTTTACTTGCAGACTGTATTGGTACTTGGTTCTCGTACTGACTGACTGTACTTGGTACTTGGTTCTTTTTACTTGACTGATGTACTTGGTACTTGGTTCTGTACTTGACTGACTGTACATGGTACTTGGTTTGTACTTGACTGACTGTAATTGGTACTTGGTTCTATTGACTGACTGTACTTGGTTACTGGTTTCTGTACTTGACTAGGACTGTACTTGGTACTTGGGTTCCTGTACTTGACTGACTGTACTTGGTACTTGGTTCTGTACTTGACTGGACTGGTACTTGGTTACTTGGGTTCTTTACTTGACTGACTGATTTTTATACTTGGTACTTGGGTTCTGTCTTGACTGACTGTACTTGGTTACTTGGTTCTGTTATTGACCCCTGACTGTACTTGGTACTTGGTTCTGTACTTGACTGACTGTAATTGGTACTTGGTTCTGTACTTGATGACTGTACTTGGTATGGTTCTGTACTTGACTGACTGTACTTGGTACTGGTTCTGTACTTGTCTGTCTGTACTTGCGCTACTTGGTTTGTACTTGACTGACTGTACTTGGGACTTGTTTCTGTACTTGACTGTTGTTACTGGTACTTGGGTCTGTACTTGACTGACTGTACTTGGTACTTAGGATTCTGTACTTGATTGACTGTTCTTGGTACTGGTTCTGTAACTTTACTTGACTGGACTGTATTGGTACTTGGTTATGTATTGACGGACTGTTACTTGGTACTTGGTTCTGTTACTTGACGGACATGTACTAGGTTACTTGGTTCTGTACTTGATGGTCTGTACTGGTACTGGTTCTTTACTTTGACTGACTGTACTTGGTACTTGGTTCTGTTACTTGACTGACTGGTATTGGTACTTGGTTCTGTACGTGACTGACTGTACTTTGTACTTGGTTACTTGGATGTATTGGTACTTGGACCTGTACTTATTCCAAGGCCTCCGAATCGTAATCCGTTTTTTGGACAGGAACAAGAGTATGTCTTTAAGCTGCCTTAATGTGACGACAACATCGCTTAAACTATGCTTAAATAACTCGTGCTAAGAATGTAACCATTGCTGAACCGATAATACAACATCAAAAAACACATTTTAGTCATATTTTTAAGATTAATGAACAAAAAAATTATGACTCGGTTAGATGTTGCCGAGCAACGTAATGTGGAGTAAAGAGTGTTAATGACGGTCGCTGAACTGAAATTTTACTCCAGAAAAAGTGACGCCAAAGGCGAATTTATTGGCCAAATGCATAAAGTGGAATATGTCTGTATACCAGAGAGAGATTTTATGTTGTATACTTTATCTGGGATAAGTCTCTTCTAGGATATCTTCCTACATAATTAAGACAGACAATACCTACATTTATGTTAAACACAACCAGTTTTCCATCCTGTTTGTTCCTGGTTTCTTCCATCCTTCAACTAACACACATAATTGGTAACACCATTTTGGTCTATTCTGTTTCCTTTTGTACCTAAATATTTGCTGTATCTTCACATTAATTCGCAGTTTTGAAGACCCTTACAAGGTTTAGTGTTTGGTTATGATTATAATAATTACCATTTACTCTGCAAACTAAAGAAACATTGAATAATCTTGAATAAGTAAATATTGTATTAATCGGTACCATTTGTTCATTAACTTCCTTTATTATTGCTACTTATGGATTGAGATTAACTGTAAGAACGTTACTTAGTTATCCATGCCTAATCGTAAGGAACATTTTTTTTTTAGGATTAGTTGCTTGAAATTAATTTCCAAAATTAGTGGCTTTCTTATCTATGCTTACTATAATAATAATAATCTTCTTCTACAAGTACAGCCTCTCCTCGCTTAATAGAGCAGTTGAGTTTCTAAGACCATGTGGTTAAAAGAATTCGTAACTAAGTGAGGAAGCACATATAATGGCAGTGTGTTTGTGTCAACATCTTTGCTATTGTTTTAATTCACTTTTGCAACCTATTATATCATATCTGGTTATTTTTAACTGTTTATGTAGTAGTGTACTGCTATATTGAAGGAAATAAACAGAATAGAGTAAATCAGCTCTCATATATTGTTATTTAGGTATGCTACTAGTCAGAGAAACCGTAAACGAGTATATCGCTCAGTGTGGACGAGGCTGTGACATGTCAGCTAGTGCTACAGACCTAACTTAACATCAGTGACATGCTACATAGAAAGTTCCTGGTTATGTAGAACATTTCCTACAACTTAGGTCAGTTTTGCCCCCAGGATGCCGCTCACACCAGTCCACTAACACCCAGGTACCTACTTACTGCTAGGTGAACAAGGACAGCAGGTGTCTTAAGAAAACATGCCCAGTGGTTATTACATGTTCAAACCCCATCCATTCCGTGTTTTTTTTTTTTTATATCGTCAGACTTAATTGAGTGATTCAGAAGAGAACCAGACAGTATAGTTATGAACTAAATCCAGAAATAATGTCTTTTTGGTATCTTGTTTAATAAATCCAGTGATTGTATTTTACTGGAGGGTGTTTTGGGGGTCAACTCCCCCATGGCCCAGTTCATGGGCCAGGCTTTGTGGTGGATCAGGGCCTGATCAAACAGGCTGTAGCTGCTGGCTGCATGCAATCCAGCATAGAATCACAGCCTGACTGGTCAGATACTGACTTTAGTATCTGTTCAGTTCCTCTCAGAGACAGCCAGGGGTTATTGGTAATCCCCCTTATGTGTACCAGGAGGCTGTTGAACAATCTTGGGCCCCTGACACTTTTTGTGTTATTTCTGTGTACTCAAATCACTTCTGCTGAGTCTTTTGCTTTCATAGGTTGGTGTTTTTCTGTGTGCAGATTTGGGATCAGTAATTTTACTGTATGTGTTAATTGACAGTCTGTTAATTATAGGTTTTGTGTATATAATATATACAGTGGACCCCCAGTTAATGATATTTTTTCATTCTAGAAGTATGTTCAGGTGCCAGTACTGACCGAATTTGTTCCCATAAGGAATATTGTGAAGTAGATTAGTCCATTTCAGACCCCCAAACATACACGTACAAATGCACTTACATAAATACACTTACATAATTGGTCGCATTGGGAGGTGATCTTTTAAGCAGGGGTCCACTGTATATATATATTAATACTGTACTAATAGAGTATTATTCTAGTATCATATTCTACTGTTATTAATATTCTTCATTTTTCTAGGACAAATGAAGAATGATTCCCAGCTTGCAGTCTGTAGCTGTTAAACATGCAAGTTCCGGCATCAACACAGAAGAGCCTCAAGTGGCAGTCAGGATTTAAGGAACCAGACTGTACTACCCATCCACATGGCTCAGGAATGTACCGAGGCTCCAAGATGGCCTTGTGACTCCGTCTACGTGGCAAATTATTTTGAGGAACCTACTCGAGGCATGTCGGCGAACAGCCGGGCTACCGACAGGCCCCAGTAGCAAACTAGCGAGAGTTCGGCTGTGTAAATCTCCCACTTCTAACATGAGTGTAATAAATATTTTGTCAGAACAGCAGGAGGCATGAGTGTCTCAGTACCCGAAGCAGAGCATAAACAAACGCCTCTTCCTGCACCACAACTTGAAGATGGAACTCTGGAGAACAGTGACGTGGCAGTCAGAATGCCTGCCACTAAGAGCCGGACAAGTCACACCAAAAGTTACTTTTCCAATCAGTGTGGAACTGATAGGCGGTAGAGGTCAAACTAGTATGCCTGGGGATGGGAACAAGAGCTCTAGCAGCACAAAAGTAAGAAGTCTGCCACCATCACATACATTAGCAATGTCTGCCTCTTTTATCAAGTCATATTTCAGCTCCGGTCCTGAAAAAACAATCAAAAAAAATGCTGGTTCGACTCCAGAGAGCGAGACATCCGTCAAAACAAAAATGTTGGGTTTGTGGAATAATGTCAAATATGGTGAGTGGTAATGGTCAGTTATAATGGTGAAGCATAATGGTGACTGGTAATGATGAGTACATGTATATGGATCATAATGTTTGAATCATTATATTTGACAAAGTGACATAAATGATAATACATGTATACTAAATAGAAAGTCCTTGTTTATACAGAGCATTTCCTGGAAACTAGGTTAAGTTTGTCCCTGGAAGTGACTCGCACCAGTCCACTAACACCGGGGGCCCCTACTTACTACTGTGTGAACAGGGACAGCAGGTGTCTTAAGGAAACGTGTCTTAATGTTTCCAGCTGTACAGGGGATTGAACCCCGCATGTCTGTGTGAGAGCTGAGTGAGCTACCAACCCAGCTACAGGGCTACCTTAATAGTAATAATGCATGTACAGTGGTCCATTGTTTTTCGTAATTAATCCGTTCCTGGAGCCGTTACTATAAACGAAATTTACGATTTGGGAATCAATTTTCCCCATAAGAAATAATGTAAATACAATTAATCTGCTCCTGACACCCAGAAGTATTAAAACAAAAAAATTTTTAACATGAAATATACATGTAGTACATAAACAATACAATGGGAAATGATGAATGAAACATTAACAGCATAACACTTACCTTTATTGGAGATTTTTTCTTAGTGTATGGGAGACTGGAGGAGGAGAGAGAGTGGATTGTTTATAGTTTGGAAGGGGAATCCTCTTCCATCAACACCTCAGGTACCATTTGCTTTTCTGGGGTTGCTTCTCTTCTCTGTTTCTTAATGCCACTAGGACCACCTTGAGAGTCACTGGAGTCCTGTCTCACAAAGTAACTGGAGAGAGCTCTGTTTCTGGCGTCTCTTTAACACTTCCTGAAAAATGGCCAAGAAACTTTGTCACTGTACATATTTCTCACCTTCTTTACCACAGGCTTGACACTAGAAGCTTTCTTTGGAGCCATGGTAGCTTATTTGGTAATTGCAAGCACTAAAATGAGTGGAATATTATGAAATATTTCATAGGAGCACTTGAGGGGACCTTCACTCACTGGTAAACAATGCCAGACTGGCGGGGTAGGGGGACGCCGCCCCAGCTCCCCACCGTGCGTACGCATCCCATACGAACTACTATTCGCGAGTCAACCTATGAAAGCGAGTCCATGTTTATGTGAAAATACCCTATGATTGGCGAAATTTACGATTGCCGAGAACTACGAAAAGCGAGGGACCACTGTATTTGTTTTTACATTAAGTGATTACACTGAGAGTAATGTTTAAAAAGTAATTGATTTTGTATATTACTAATTTAATATATTAAGTGATAGTAAATTAATGCTTCAAGGGTTTGCAATGTACAGATAAAAAGCTGCCTTTCTTACCAGTATTTATCAAGAAAAAGTTTATCTTGTAAAATGTAGAGAATCTTTTCTTAAAGATAATGATACTGAAATGAAAAAGTTTTATGTAATAGAGATTTATACAGGCACAAATGTTGAAGTTTGGCAGCACTTTGAGTCCAATTTTCAGCTTATTCCTGTATTGAAATCCATGCAGTGGTCAGCTATTTTTCTGATATATCTCGTGTAGAGTGCATTAATCACGAGACACTGAGCATTTGCCATCGGAACTACCCTGTTAAGTACTTAGGAGTTGGTAGTTTAATCAATTTTACACAAATTTTCAAAAATTTAAATTTTGTGGAAGTCAAAAACATCAAGTATGGACATTGCAGTCACTACAGTAACTTTGTTTCCTCTCTCGTTAATTACATCCACATGTCTCTAATATACAGACTCTCCTCACTTAACGACGCTTTCCGTTCGGTAAACAAATTCATCGCTCAGTGAGGGAAACATACTATGATCATAGTGGGTTGTGTCAACCATATTTGATAATGTTTTAATATCACCTTTGTACCATTTATAGCTTTTTTGGTATATTTTTAAATGTTTATACAGTAGTTTACTGTATATTGTAATAAACAGAATAGAGGAAATCAGCTCTAATATGCACATATGCATACTGGTCAGAGAGCCCGTCGTAAGTCCGAGTTGTCGGTAAAGAAGTAGTACGTTGCTAAGTGAGGAGAGGCTGTATAACACTTGCTCTACATTTTCGGTCAATCCTTACACCAAAAATAAATGTTATTTTTATATCTTGGTTATAAACCATTGCCAGGAATGCTTATTGGTGGTTTATGCTGTTGCAGTAATTTTAGCAGACCCTGACCAACAATGTCCAAAGCCAGTGCCTATTTTTCAGATGACTCTGCCTATGTATTTTAACCTCTCATTAACCTCCCTCCCCCGTCACACACATCCTCAACCTCCTGGCCATATGTCAGGGGCCAGAATGACTCTGGACTGACACCTTCACCCATCTCCCACAGTTGCCCTTAACCCACATCCCCCACCATGCTTGCACCCACCTCTCTGCCAAATGCCTGCATATTATTATTATTATTTTTTTTATTATCACACCGGCCGATTCCCACAAAGGGGGGTGGCCCCAAAAAGGGGAA